>JAJIBD010014365.1:0-32206 GCA_021461705.1 Cryptotis parvus
GGAATAAAAGGGCCATTTTCTCTAGTCCTCCCTTTTTGCCAGATTTCTTCCCTATCTCTCCCAATAAAAACAGAAAACACTAGAATCTGGGTTCTTTCCCTGACATCCCCTTTGTTCCCCCAGCACACACCTGGAGGGATTCCTGAGAGCAACCAGGAATAATCCCTAATCATTGCTGTGTGTGGCCCGAAAACAAAACAAAACAAAACAACAAAGAAAACAAACAAACAACTGAGGGCCCGAGCATAGGACAGCAGGGAGGGCATTTGCTCTTGCATTGGGTCCCACCGGGTTCCATCCCGGCATCCCTTAGGGTCCCCGAGCACCGCCAGGAGTAATTCCTGAGTGCAGAGCCAGGAGTAACCCCTGAGCATTGCGGGTGTGACCCAAAAAAAAGAAAAAAAACCTGAAGCCCCCTCCAGGATAATATCTGCCCAGCTGGACCTGGGGTGCTGTCGGCTGGACAGGGGGACTGGGGGTGCTGGTCGGCTGGGTTCCCCGCTTCCCTCCCCCTCTCCTTTTTTTTTTTTTTTTTTTGCTTTTGGGTCACACCCGGCGATGCTCAGGGGTTACTCCTGGTTCTGCACTCAGAAATTACTCCTGGTGGTGCTCAGGGGACCATATGGGATGCCAGGGATCAAACCGGCCGGCGCAGGCCGGCCGCCTGCAAGGGAAAACGCCCTACCCGCTGGGCTATTGCTCTGGCCCCCCTTTCCTTTCTGACTGGGCTGTTCATTGGATTTTCCTCTTCCTTCCACTGTGCTTTGGGTTCTATATTGGGACAGACAACTATCTTTCCCTTTAACATTGGGGCCGTCCCCAGGGACCCAACCCACAGTAAGGGGGTGCAGGTAGGGGGTGGCGAGGCCATGCCAGGGATTGACCTTGACCTTCAACAAGCTGGGCTGATACTCTATCCCCAAGCTATCTCTCTGGCCTCAGATAACTCATCTACAGGTCAAAGGTCCTTAGACAAAGACAACACAAGGAGTGATCTCTCCACTGCACCGGGCAGGGCGCAGGGCGCAGAGGGTTTCAGCGCTTAGGTGTACGCACACTGCACAGCCCACCCGACCGCATGGTTCCCAACACTGCATAGCTCCCAGCACTACATGGCCCCCAGCACTGCATGGCCCCCCCATCACTGCATGGCCCCCATCACTGCATGGCCCCCCACACTGCATGGCCCCCAGCACTGCATGGACCCCACACTGCATGGCCCCCACACTGCATGGCCCCCAGCACTGTATGGTCCCCAACACTGCATAGCTCCCAGCACTGCATGCCCCCAGCACTGCATGGCCCCCAGCACTGCATGGCCCCCAGCACTGCATGGCCTCCAACACTGCATGCCCCCAGCACTGCATGCCCCCCAGCACTGCATGGCCCCCAGCACTGCATGGCCCCCAGTACTGCATGGCCCCCAGCACTGCATGGCCCCCAGCACTGCATGGACCCCCAGTACTGCATGCCCCCAGCACTGCATGGCCCCCAGCACTGCATGGCCCCCCAGCACTGCATGGCCCCCCAGAACTGCATGGCCCCCAGCATTGCATGGCCCCGAGAACTGATGGATGTAGCTCAGACATGCCATGAACACAACCGTGAGTTGCTTGAGGCTGTGGGGCACTTCCGGGAGCCCCTACTCCTAAGGAGCTAAGAGTCAATCCTCTGGATCCCTGGTAAAGGATCTGAGCCCTCTCAGAACCTCTCCCTCTTGCCCTTCCCTGCCTCTGCTCTGGAGATCTGGTGTGAAACCATGTCCTCTGTGTAGTGTGTGTGGGGCAAACACAGCCTGCTGTGCTCCCAGCTTTCTGCATGGGCACGGAGCCACCAGCCTGGGTGACTGTAGGCATCTCACTGACCCAGACTCCAAGCAGGGGCCAGAAAGAAAAAAGTGGAGACTGATGGAGTGTGGGTCAGCCTGCTGGCCCTGAGGTCATGGTCAGCAGCTCCTGGGAACGGGGCCAGAGCAATAGTACAGCAGGTAGGGAGCTGGCCTTGCACATGGTCCAGCTGGGTTTGATACCTGACACACTCCACTCTAGGAGTGAGTCCTGAGCTCAGAGCCCTGAGCACTGCAGGGCAGCTCCTCGGAGTTTGCAGGTTCTGAACAATCTATAGCCTGGCCAAGGGCCCTCTTTGTCTGTCTCTTTTTTTTTTTTCTTTTTGGGTTATACCTGGTGATGCTCAGGGGTTACTCCTGGCTCTGCACTCAGGAATTACTCCTAGCAGTGCTCATGAGACTCTATGAGATGCCTGGGATTGAACCTGGGTCAGTTGCATGCAAGGCAAATGCCCTCCCTGCTGGACTATTGCTCTGACCCCATCTGTCTGTCTCTTCTGCCAGGGACAGAACTTGGTGCGGGGGCATGCGAGACATGTGCTCTCCCAATTCCCTGCTGATCTAGGGTCCCCCTCTCTAGTGTTTTTCTCCCATAATTATTTTGGGGGTTTCATTATTTGATCAATGGACTTTCCGAATGACCCTTCAGTTAAAAAATTTATTCTTTTTATGGGGAAGGTGGAAACACATAGTGGCACTTTCTGGTGCTCCTGGCTCAATGCTTGCTTCTGGCAGTGCAGGGGACCAGGCTGAGATTGTACCCCAACCTCTGGCATGAGCACACACTCACGCAGCTGAGCTCTCTCTCTGGTTCTGGCAGCTTCTTTCAGTTTCTGTTTTGTTTTTGTTGGGGACACCACACTTGGCAGTCTTTGGGCTTACTCCAGGCTCTGCACTCAGAGTTCACTCCTGGTGGGGCTACAGGGAAGGTGTTTGCCTTGCATGCGGCCCACCTGGGCTCGATCCCTGGCATCCCATACGGTCTGAGCACAGAGCCAGGAGTAGCCCCCTGAGCATCAACAGGTGTGTGTGACCCAAAAAACAAAAAAAAAAGGATATGGGGTTCCAGGATCAAACCCAGGTTGGCCCCACCTGCTGTGCTGATCTCCGCTGATTCTGATACGCTGGATTCATGAATTTCAGGAACTTGAATTACAGATGCTAGCAATTTGCATGGATTCTGGGTTCTCATCTGTTTCCTCCAAGTTACTTTGTATTTATTTATTTATTTACCTATCTATTTATTTATTTTTGCTTTTGGGGTCACACCCAGTGATACTCAGGAGTTACTCCTGGTGGTACTCAGGGGACCATATGGGTGCCAAGGATCAAACCTGGGTCAGCTGCATGCAAGGCCAATGCCTTACCCTCTGGACTATCACTCCAGCCCACTCTGTTTTTATCTATCTATCTATCTATCTATCTATCTATCTATCTATCTATCTATCTATCTATCTATCTATCTATCTATCTATCTATCTATCTATCTATCTATCTATCTATCTATCTATCTATCTATCTATCTATCTATCTATCTATCTATCTATCTATCTACCTATCTACCTACCTACCTACCTACCTACCTACCTACCTACCTACCTACCTACCTACCTATCTATCTATCTATCTTGCTTTTTGGGTCACACCCGGCGATGCTCAGGGGTTCCTCCTGGCTTTGCACTCAGGAATTACTCCTGGTGGTGCTCAGGGGACCATATGGGATGCCGGGGATCGAACCCTGGCTGGCACCAGCCGGCGCGTGCAAGGCAAACGCCCTACCCGCTGGGCTATGCTCCGGCCCCCTGTATTTTGTTTTTTGGCTTTTTGGGTCACACCTGGTGATGCTCAGGGGTTACTCCTGGCATCAAGTCTATATGGGATGCTGGGAATTGAACCCAGGTCAGCAGTGTGTAAGACAAATGCCCTCCAGGGGCCGGAGGCGATAGCCCAGTGGGTAGGCGTTGCCTTGCACGCAGGTGGCCTGCACCTGCCCGGGTTTGATCCCGGCATCCCATATGGCTCCCCGAGTACCGCCAGGAGTAATTCCTGAGTGCAGAGTCAGGAGAAACCCCTGAGCATTGCTGGGTGTACCCAAAAACAAAACAAAACAAAACAAAACAAAAAAAGACAAATGCCATCCTTACTGTACTGTCACTCCAGCCCCTCCAAGTCACTATTTACTTATTTATTTACTATTTATTTATTTATTGCTTTTTGTGCCACACCCGGCAATGCTCAAGGTTACTCCTGGCTCTTTGCTCAGGAATTACTCCTGGCTGTACCCGGGTTGGCCGCATGCAAGGCAAACGCCCTACCCGCTGTGCTATCGCTCCGCCCCCTCCCCAGTTTTTTTTTTTTTTTTTTTTTGCTTTTTGGGTCACACCGGCGATGCTCAGGGGTTACTCCTGGCTCTGCACTCAGGGAATGACTCCTGGCGGTGCTCGGGGGACCATATGGGATGCCGGGGATCCAACCCGGGCCCGCACAGGCCGGCCGTGTGCAAGGCAAACGCCCTACCCGCTGGGCTATCGCTCCGCCCGTCCCCAGTCAGTCTTTAAAAATATCCACCTGGAGCCAACTCAGTGCAGCACTCAGCACCCCCATTCCACCCACGTTCAGAGCTGCCTAGTGCTGCCCATTCCAGAAGCTTCTAGAGCTTCCCAGACTTGTCCTGGTTCCCCCTTTTTTTTTTTTTGCGTTACACCCAGTGATGCTCAGGGTTCCTCCTGGCTCTGCACTCAGGAATTACTCCTGGCGGTGCTCCGGGGACCATATGGGATGCCGGAGATCGAACCCGGCTGGCCACATGCAAGGCAAACGCCCTCTCCGCGGGACTATTGCTCCGCCCCGGTTTCCTATCTTGGCTCATCATTGTCTCAGGTCTTCTCGGTACTGCGGCTTCAAAAGTCACGTGGGGGTGGCTTCCTTGCATGCCTTTTTCTGTGGCTCTGCCCATTCCCAAAAACTGCTTTCATGGTAGGACAATGCAGAAGGGAGGGGCACGGCAGCTGTCCCCGCCCTCCGCAGCGTCACTCACTGTTGTGCTCCCCCTTTATCCCCGAGCCCAACGCCCCGTCTTTCCTGTCCTGCTCTCCTTCATGCCGGTCACCACCTCACTTTCACCTCCCACTGACCCCCCCACTTCTGTTAAAATTCCGCAGGAAAGGGCCTGAATAAGGTACGACGGCTCTTGCCTTATGAGCCAACCGAGGTTCGATCCTCGACATCCCAGAAGGTCTCCCAAGCCCCACCAAGGGTGGCCCCCGAGTGCAGACTCCATAAGCCTCACCGAACACCACTGGGTGTGGCCCAAAAGCCAAAACCAAATTCGACAGGGATCAAGGACAACCAAGATGTGGCTTTCCGAGGCACAGAACTCTATCCTGGGGTGGAGGAGAGCTCGGGAGCAAAGGCACGTGTTCTGGCACTACAGCACCTTAGGGGCCACCCCTAGCACAGAGCAGGGACCGAGCCTGGACAAATCAGCCAGGGCAGAGGGCAGCACCGAAGGCCCCGGCACAGCCACCTTTCTGGGCACACGTGGATGCCTTGCGGTGGTGGTGGGGGGGGACAGAGCGGACCCTGGGATGGGTGACTCAGCAGAGCATGGGGGGTGTGGGCGGGGCTGGGGACAGTCTGCAGTGGCTCCAGCTGACCGGGGAGCTTAGTCCCTACCACAGTGAGTGGTGGGGCCGGGCAGGGTCCCACAGGCTGGATCGCGGGAGGGTCCAGTGAGACACGTGGCCGGCGCTGGAAGCTCATTCTGAGTCAGTGTTTGGTCAAACCACACAGCTCTGAAATGTCATAAACACAATCTGTGGCGGAGAGGCAAGATGCTTCTCTGCTAGGAGACCCTGGGAGTGGAGCCCACGGAGGGACCGAGGCAGAGGGGCCCTTGGGTGCCGCCCCCCAGGGCACCAGCTTCTCAGTGGGTGGGAAATCGAGGCTTTTCCTGCCAGCTCCCAGGGCGCTCACACACGTGCCTGCGGGCCTGGGGCGCACAGATGGCGGGAGCGCGCGAGGTGTGAGTTGAGGGTGGTGCTGTTGGGGGGGTGGGGGGGCTCGTGGAGAGAAACAGCTCTGAATTAGGCGCTGGGGACGGATGCCTGGGCCCCACCCAGCTCTCCTCTGGCTTCCCAGAGACCGGGACGCCCCCTGCACTCAGGCCACTGAGTCCCCGACGCGCCGCTCGGGAGAAGGGGCTCCGGGCGGTGGGGCAGGGCGCCGCGTGGGGGAAGGAGGGCGGGGGCCGGGGCGCCCCGAGAGTCAAGGGCAAGTCGGGGCGGGGAGAGCACGGGCCGGGCGCAGCGGAGCGTTTCCTCCCCGGAGGCCCCGACAGCGGGTGGGTGGGGCGCGGTGGGCGGGGTCGCGGCCCTGGGGTGCGCCGGGCGCCTCCCCGAGCGCGGGGGACTTGTGGGGGGGAGCGCAGCAGCCGCCGGGAGAAGTTGGCAGCCGGCCGGGGGCAGGAGGGGGAGGAAGGGGCCCCGTGTTCCCGGAGCGCCGGAGCCGCCCGCCCCAGCACGTAGTTCAGTCCTGCGAGCGAAGGGGCGCGGTCAGGGCGCCCACCCGCCCGAGCCCGCCCCGGCTGGGACCCCTGGCTGGGACCGCAACCCCGAGGGGAGGAGGGGCCCTGAGCCTCAAGGCGCGGGGCGGCCCGCAGCCCGGCGAGCAGCCACGGCGGACACGCCTCCTCGCCGGGCTGGAGGGGGACCGTGCGCGGCGGAGACGCGCCCTGCCGGGGCGCACCCGCCCACCGCGCCCCTCGCGGGCGGGGCTGCGTGGACAAAGGGGCGCCCGGCGCACGCCGGCCTCCACCCCAGCAGGGTCGGCGACTCAGACACCACAAAAGCTCGGGCAGAAAAAAAAAAAACGCCCCGCGGGGTCCCCCGCTGCGGGGGTGGGGGCGGGAGCGGCCCCGCGGCCACGCCTCAGCCCGCCGCCCTCGGACGTCGTGCGTCACCGTGCCTGGCTCCTGGCTCCGCCTTTCGCCCGCCTTCGACCGGACGAAAAGCCAAGTCCATTGGAGCGCGCCAGTTCTGAGGCGGGGCAAGTTGCTCTGATTGCTCTGGTTGGTCTCATTGCGATCACACAGACCAATAGCGCCCGGGTCTTCGTGAGGCCACGCCCATCAACTCCGCCCCCGCTCCCGGGCGCGGATGCGCCCCGCTCCAGGCCGCCGGTGCGCGCGCCGGGTCCCCCGCCCCTCGGCGCGCGCAGCTCCCGCGGCCGCCGCCGCCGCCTGTAACCTGCGCCGCCAGGATGTGGCTGGGGGCTGACGTCGGGTCCAGATGTGGCCCCAGCCCCGCCCACCCCTGGGGCCGGGCCGCCCACACCGAGCCGCGGCGCGCGGCGGCGGTCCCGCCTGCCACAATGCGCGGCGAGGCTGTGGCCGTCCTGATCGTCGCCGTAGGGCATCCTTAGCACCGGTCGCTCGTGACGCGGCGCGCGACGGACACCCACGCGCCCGCGCCCCCCATGCGCGCAGTCCCCGTGGCCGGCCCGGCGGGCGCCTCGCCGACGCGGAGCCGCGCGGGTGACGGCAGAGGCGGCTGCGCGCCCGGCCCAGCCCGCGGAGAGGACGCGCCGCGCCCCCGCCCCCGTCCGCTCCCCGGAGGAGGCCGCGCGCGGGTGCGGATGCGCCGCTGACGCTTCGCCGCGCCGAACAGTGTCGCCGGCCCCGCCGGCCCGCGCCCCCGCAGCATGGCAGCCACCGCCTACATCGACCACTTCGCGGCCGAGTGCCTCGTGTCCATGTCCACCCGCGCGGTCGTGCACGGGCCGCGGGAGGGGCCGGAGCCGGGACCCGAGGGCGCGGCCACCGCCGCCGCGGTCGCCGCCACGCTGCCCCGCGCCGACGAGCGCCGCGACGGCAAGGACAGCGCGTCGCTGTTCGTGGTGGCGCGGATCCTGGCGGAACTCAACCAGCACGCGCCGGCGGCCGGGCCGGCCGAGCGCAGAGAAGGCGCCGCGGCCCGCAAGGCAAGGACCCCCTGCCGCCTGCCGCTTGCACTGCCCCCCGCGCCCGAGCCCGCGCGCCCCGGCGCGCCCCGGAGCCCGCGCGCAGCGAGCCGGAGCCCGAGCTGGAGCCGGGGCCCGCGGGGGGCAGCGGCGAGCCCGGCCTCAGACAAAGGGGCCGGCGGGGCCGCAGTCGCGCGGACCTCGAGTCCCCGCCGAGGAAGCACAAGTGCCACTACGCGGGCTGCGAGAAAGTTTACGGGAAATCCTCGCACCTCAAGGCGCACCTGAGAACTCACACAGGTCAGTGGGGGCGCCCCGAGCGCGCCGACGACGACCCCGGCGCCCCCGGCCCCACCCCACGCGCGCGCTCTGGGGACTACGAGCCGGCGGGCCAGTGGCGATCGGGCCGGGCCGGGCCTCGCCGGGCCCTCGCCCTGCGCCCCGGGTGCTGCCGTGCGCCCCGCCAGGCGGGTCCCGGCGCTCGGAGCCGGCGCCCGCCCGGCGACCGCGCCCCCGTGGGCACGCCCCCTCCCCGGGCGCGCTCGGGGCGGGGCCGCGGGGGCGGATGTCGTCATCGGGTCCCCGGGGCGGGGACCCCCGCGGGGGCCCGGGGGTGGCGCGGGCAGGTGCGGGCGCGCGGGTCGTGGGGTGTGTGTGTGTTGGGGGGGGGGGGGACACGGACGGCCGCGGGGGCTGCTGGTGCGTCTCGGACTCTGCCGCTGCAGGGCCGGGCCGGGCGAAGTTCACGCGGGGACAGGACGCGCGCCCTAGCCGCTCGGCACATTTCTTCGCTCTCGTCTTCCTGTAATTTTTCCAGCCGCTCTAAGGTTCAATTTGTCGAAATCGGAGCCGGAGGCGCGCGGCTCTGGGGGAGGTCCGGCTTGTCAGCCGGCCGGCGGCCCTTTGTGGGAGCCTCGCCCATCCGGCCTGCGGGGGCGCGCCGGCACCCGGGGCTCCCCGGGACCCGGCAGGGCTCCGCGCGCTCGGCGGCACCTGTGCGGAGCCATCCCTCGTCCCCGGTCCCGCCGGCGGCACCCCAACTGCCCTGCGCTTGGGCCGTGAGCTCCGGAGCCGACTCGTGGCGGGCGTTCGCTGCTTTGGGCTCGTTTCTTAGACGCGAAGGTGCCGAGACCGTTTCAGCGGGGAGGTCCACCTTTCTCTCCCAGATTCGCCGGTTTTTCCAACGCGCTCACGTGCGCGCTTGCTGTCCGTGCCCGAGATCCCCGACCTGAAAGTTGTCCCTGTCATCCTGCTCCCCGAGGCGTGAGGCACGCGCCTGTGAAAGTTCATCGGCTTATTGTAAAAGGCTCAGACGCGCCGAGCCCTTCCGGACCAGAGGGAACCACACACCCCATCTTGTCCCTTCATAGTAAAACCGAGAGACCCCCTCCCTGCCCGCGGGTCCCCTTGGCTGTCCCCTGGGAACCCTTCCCGCTCTCACAGACGTGGCCGCGCGGAACCACGTGGCAGCTGGTAGGGCCATTGCTAGGACTTTCGGGGTGTGCGGCCCCAGGACAGGGGGCGCTGAGGGAGGGTGTGAGTAAAGTGCGTATGGGAGCTGGGCCTGGCGAGATCTACTTGGCAGATTGGGGTGTGGGGATTGGGGCGCCGCCCGGATTGGGCGACCCGACGCAGGGATGCCGGTGTAGGACTTACTACAGGCCGTCGGTCTTTTGCACTGTCGCTGCTGTACCACCCGCAGCTGTTGGGGGCGGAGGAGCTGGTGTTCACGGATTATGGCGGGGCAGGGCGGGGCGTGAGGGTTGGGCGCCAACCCGTCCCCACTTCATTCCCGTGGGGAGGTCATTCGCGTGCCCCTGGACCCAGGGTGAGGACAGGGGCCAGGTTAGCCAGACCCCGCACCGCTGGGAGGGTGGAATCAAACTCAGTGAAGCAGGTTACAGTAGGGCGGGCCTGGTGACTTGCTGGTGTCCAGGTTTCAGGGCTGAGCCGCCGTCCTGCTTGGCAGGCAGTGAGCCGGGAGCCCGTGTTCCCCAGAGCTTGCTGGGAGAGGGGCGGCTGGAGGCTCCAGGGCCTGAAGGGGTTGGGGTTGGTTTGTGGATTCCAAGGCTCCGTGCAGAGTCTGCCAGTGGCTCAGGTCCCGCTGACAATACCCAGACCGATGGGGTGGGCTGAGCCCTGCAGCACGTGCCAGTCTGGGGGGTGGCTGGAGAACTGGTTCTAGGGGACTTTGGCTGGGCCCAGCCTCAACCTGAGACTGGGCATTGTCCCGGGCACTCTCTGCGTACCTCGCTGCTGTTGGTTCTGTGCATCAGCCCAGTCCGGCCCCGCTCTCAGCAGGGACTTGGGTCAGGTTGCTCCAAGCTGGGCCAGGTCTGGGTGAGGTCTCCAGGCACCTGGGAAAGCTCCGGACACGAGGCTCTGTGTGTGGGCGTGTGGTGTGTGAGGATGTGAGTGTGTGGGTGTGTGAGAACGTGAGTGTGTGGGTGTGTGAGAACGTGAGTGTGTCAATGTGATGTATGTGGGTGTGTGAGCATGTGTGTGTGCGTCAGTGTGATGTATGTGGGTGTGAGAATGTGAGTGGTTGTGGGTGTGTCAGTGTGAATGTGGGTATTTGACAACATGTGAGTGTGTCGGAGTGTGACTATGTGGGTGTGAGAGAATGTGAGTTTGTGAGTGTATGGATGGGTGTATGTGTCAGTGGGGATGTATGTGTATAAGAGAGTGTGATTGTGGGTGTGAGAATGAGTGTGTGAATGTGTGTGTGGGAGTGTACTTGTGGGTGTGTGAGAATGAGCATGTGTGGGAGTGTGTGGGTGAGAATAAGTGTGTGAATGTATGAGGGGAGTGTGGGCGTGTGAGAGTGTGTGTGTGTGAATGTGTGTCTCCTCAGCTTCAGCCCAGAGAGGGCAGATATGTGTGTGTGTATGTGGATATTGGTATACGTGTGATGTGTAGAGTGTGTACATTGTGTGCATGGTGTATATATGTGGGGGTGTGTGTGATTAGGACTATGTGCCTGTGTGGCCGTGAGCATATGTGTGAGATGTGTATGTGGTGTGTGTGTGTGTGTGTGTGTGCGTGCAGTGGGTGTGACTGAGTGTCTATATGGGAGGGTGTGGGCGTGTGACACTGTACATGGTCTGGGTGTGTGCGTGTGTGGGTGGGCTGCAGGTGTCAGAGAGAACATGCCTTCGGGGCGCACTGCTGATGTGGGGACCCCAGGCTTGGCGCCTGCCCTGCAGCTGTGGGTGGTCACTGGGCCGTATGGCGCGTGCAGGTCATGGCCGCTGCTCAGCAAACGCTGCATAGAACAAAGCCCGAGGGCTCCACTCTGCTCGAGAGGCCGCGGCCAGTGCTGGGGCTCCCTGCTGCCCCCCCAGGAGGGCCCGTTATGGCGCTGACCAGAGAGAGCAGTGGCCGCACGGGGAGCATGTGAGGGCTCCAGGTAGACAAGGCGTGGGTGGCACAGCTGGTGTCTGTCGCCCATGGGGGTGCCTGCTGCCCACACACACCAGGGCCCGAGGCTTGGCTCTGCGCACAGTGCCCGACCCCCTCCCCCAGACCCCCAGACCCCCAGAGCTGCCCCTGCTGGCCTGGACAGTTTGGGTGCAGAAGATGCCGTTTCCTGGGGTGGGGTGAGTCTGAGCCGTTTTTCCTCCGGGAGCCTGGGCGTGACCAGTGTGTGTGTGTGTGTGTGGGGGGGACCCGCGCCCGCCCCTTGCGGGAGCTCCGGGTTTCCCAGCAGGTGCTCCCGCCCTGCTGCCCGGGCTCGGGGCAGAGCCAGGCTGGCAGGGGGCCAGCGCTTTGTCCCGGACACATCCAGGCCAGCCCCGCCAGTGGCTCCCGCCCTGCTCCCCCACACACCCGGCTGCCAGGGTTGTGAAACTCCTCAAACAATGCAGAAGTGTGTGGGCTCGTGTGCCTGCTGCCCCTCCCCAGCCTTGTCCCCCCCAAAAACGCCCTCGTCAACCACCACCAAGGTGGCTCTGCCAGCTGCTGCCCTGGGCACATGTGCAGACTTCATGGGGACCAGACCCAGGGCCTCCAGCCCGCCAGGCCAGATCAGCCTCTGGTGCTGTTTTGCCTTCCTGGCGGTGCCGTCCGTGCTCCAGGGTGTGGCCCGACCCTCACTGACACCTCTGGGTCCCAAACAGTGGGGGCTGGGGCCACTCCTGGTGACACTCGGCCACCAGGACCCGGGCCTCAGTGCAGTGCTCTGGGCACTCGCCCTCAGCCTCTGCTCTCGCCCCACCCCGAAGCACACCTGTTCATTTATTATTATTATTTGGGGGACTTTTTTTTTAGTGGGTGTCTGTGCTCAAGGCTTATCCTGGGGCCAGAGCAATAGATAGCACAGTGGGTCGAGTGTTTGCCTTACACGTGGCCGACCGGGTTCGATCCCCGGCATCTCACATACGGTCCCCGAGCACCGCTAGGAGTAATTCCTGAGCATCGCTGGGTGTGCCCCAAAAGAGGAAAAAAAAAAAGGCTTATCCTGGTTCTGAGCTCAGGGATGATTTCTGATGGTACTTGGGGATCATACAGGGGTACTCTGGGTCAACCCAGGTGAGCTGCGTCAAGGCAGGCACCTTCCCCACTGTATCACTCCCCCCCTCCACCTGTTTTTATTTTATTTGTGGGGGAGGGGGCTGCGCCACACGGAGCGATGCTCAGGGCTAGCCCCTGGCTCTGTACCCAGGAATCGCTCCTGACAGTGCTTGGGGAATTATATGGGGGTGCCGGGGATCAAATCCGGGGAAGCCGTGTGCAAGGTAAGTGCCCTCCCTGCTGTGCTATTGCTCCTGCCCCTGTTTTTCTTTTCTTTGCAACGTGCCCCGTGGGCTTATGCCTGGCCTAGGTACTGGGCTGAGGGAATCAGACCTGGTCCCTTCCATGCAAATCTGACCTCCAGCTGGGTTTTTGGGGGGTTCGTTTGGTTTTGGTTTCAGGTCGTTTCGGGGCCCACACCTGTCAGTACTCAGGAGCTATTCCTGGCTGGACCCTGGGTCAGGGCTGGGCCTACGCTCCCCTTGCCCCATCTCCTGGGCCTCACATACATGTGACGGGAACATAGAAACCCTGTCGCCCCCAAATGGGGCATCTGTGTGGCTTGCCTTGCCTCCTCTTCGTTTTTTTTTTTTTTTTCTGTTTTCTCTCTCCATTGTGGATGTTTATTTTGTCTTTGAATTTTTTTTTTTTTCTTTTCCCAGTTCTCTTTTCTTGCACGTGCAAAAATGCAGCAGTGAGACTGTGTCCAACAGCCCCAGTCCTGCCGCGGCCGGGAGCTGCCGGGCCCTCGCCTGTGCCTCCTCATCCCTGGTACAGCCAGCAGTGGGGGCGTGGGGGCGCTGCCAGTGAGTGGCCCAGAAGGACAGCCTCTGGGACCCTGTGCTGGGCTGGATGGGCCGGAGGTGTGGGAGTTGGCAGGGGAAGGGCAGAGAGTGGCTGAAAGCCCGTGAGGAAAGGCAGAGACAACGTGAGGAGCCCCAGAGGAACCCACACTAGCAGACAAAGAGGCTGAGAGATAGAACAGCCGGGGGCGTTGGCCTTGCACGTGGTTGACCCGGGTTTGATCCCCGGCACCCCCATAGGGTCCCTCTAGCACGACCAGGATGGTGAGTGCAGCTCCTGAGTAGCCCCTGGGCATCGCTGGGCACACCCCAGACAGCAGCAGGACACGCTTAGGGGTGTGCTGGTCTCCCCCAAGAGTGCAGCGTCCAGGAGCCGTGTTCAGACAGGGGGCCTCTGTCCTGGCTCCGGGCTCCAGCTCCTGCACTCTGGGTCCAACATTTAACGTGAGCAGATTTGAGGAGCAGGGGGTGGGAGCCTGGGGGCTTCCCAGAAGCCCGAGGGGCATGTGACCTCAGGTCATCCCAATGCGGGGTGACTTCTCAGGTTGGTGTCTCCCAGACCTAGGGACACGGGACTGTGCAGGATCTCCAAGGGAAGGGGCGGGATCCCCAAGAAAAGGTTGGGATCCCCAGAGGCTGGGCAGGATTTCCACGGGGGAGGGCGGGGCTCCCGGGAAGTGGCGGATCCGAGGTGCTCTGTGCTTTAGGCCCATCTCCACCATCGGTATTTATAGCCGGCGGGAGGCCACTTGGAGCCACAGTCCTGCCTCTGTGGCCACAGGTGACCCTTCTCCAGGCCTGGGTGGGGCGGGGCAGTCTTAAGGTGCCCGAGGCTCTGCTCCGGCTTTCAGAGAGGAAGCCAGGGCCGGAGAGAGAGAGAGAGAGAGAGAGAGAGAGAGAGAGAGAGAGAGAGAGAGAGAGAGAGAGAGAGAGAGTGTGTGTGGTGTGCATGCACGTGCGCGTATGTGTATGCACATGTGTGTGTATGTATGTTTAAGTGCACTCGTGTGTACGCACGCATGTGCGTGCATGCATGCATGAAGCAGGGCTGTAACTCGCTCGTAGAAGCAGGGGTGGTGGGTGACACCCCCCCCCCCCAGACCACCCCACTGTCCAGCGGAGTCCCCGCTTCTTTCCAGGCCCAGGGGGCCCCAAGATGGGGGAGAAACTTGAAAATGTTCTCAGACCTTCTGTTGACCTGGGGGGCTTGGGGGATGCGGCTAGGGGTCCTGGGGGTCTTGGACACTTTGGAGTCTTCACCGGTGGTCTTTGGAGGCAGAATCCAAGCACAGCTGAGGGTAGTGGGGCCCCAGCCTCTAACAGTCAGACACGAGGCGGGGTGTAGCTATTCCCCAGCAAAGAATTCCCCGCACGGCCAAGCTGCACCCTCGAATCTGTGCTGCTGTCTGGGTGACCCGTGCTTGCTGGCTCGGGGCTGGGCGTTTCCGTTTTAGGCTCCACCACCCTCCCCCATGGCTTTTGCTGCGTGGTAGGATTTCGGTACCCTGATGAGAAGCTTAAGAGAGCACCCCACCAACACCCCCTCTCCTTCCCGGTTTGTCAACAGACACTGGGTGTGTGTGATTAGTCTGTGGGGTCCCCTGTTCCTTCACTCAATCCCACTCACAGAGGGACCCCTGCACAGGGCTTTGGGGGTGTGTGGGTGTGTGGGGGGGGAACTGTTTATTGTTCTCTTTTATTGAAGTTCATCGCACAAAAAATACTCGCTCACCAGGAACTTGGCCACTCTCCGTGTGGCCACCCGCCAGTCTGCCCCAAGGTGACCTCTTGGGAAGCACTGGGGCTTGGCGCCTCCAATTAAATGTCCCCAGGCCGCTGCCACTGGGGGTGGCCGCCCTGCTTGGGTGTAGGGGGACCTGCTGGTGTCCTATGGCAGAGAGGCTGAGGGCAGGGCCACTTAGGAGAGCGGGCGAGGAGGCTGCCCACACTGGGCACCCGTCCATCCCAGGGCAGCACTGGGGAGGAGAGAGGAACAGCCCGGCCGGGGGCTGGGGTGGAGTTCACGGAACAAAGGGTTGACAAAATGTTCGCTTTATTTTTAACATGAGTTCATTTTAAAAGTGCCACCCGGGCCTTTGCGATCGTACAGCGGGAGGGTGTTTGCCTTGCATCGCGGCCAACCGGGTTCGATCCCTGTCATCCCTAGAGTCCCCAAGCACTGCCGGGAGTAATTCCTGAGTGCAGAGCCAGGGAGTAACCCCTGAGCATTGCCAGGTGTGACCCATAAAAGACAAAAATATAGGGCCCGGAGTGATAACCCAGCGGTTAGGGCATTTGCCTTGCACGCGGCCGGCCTGTGCCGGCCCGAGTTCGATCCCGGCATCCCATATGGTCCCCCGAGCACCGCCAGAGTAATTCCTGAGTGCAGAGCCAGGAGTAACCCCTGAGCATTGCCGGTGTGACCCCAAAAGCAAAAAAAAATAAAAAAATACAAAATAAACTAAAATTAAAATGCCACACCCAGCTCTGGGCTGGTGTCCCTCCCTGTGCGCACAGGGGTCCGGCAGTGCCAGTACCAAAGCTCCTGTGTGCAAACCTGAGCACTCCACACACCCGACTCCCAGTGCTCCCCTGGAAGTAAAGGGCTGAGGGGTGGTCCATAGGACGTAGTGGGTTGTTTTTAGATTTATTTTTGGGTCACGCCAGAGTTGCTCAGGGTCTACTCCTGGCTCTGCACTTAGGAATTATTCCTGGCGGTGCTCAGGGGACCCTGTGGGATGCCGGGGATCAAACCCTGGTTAGCCGCATGCCAAGTTAAACACGCTCTCCGCTGGACTGTTGCTCCGTTCTCCGAGAACTTTGTTAGGACCTAAGTGATGCTTAAATCAAACAGAGTCTGACTAGGAGAGAGGACAGGGCGGGGAGGTTGGCGTTTGTCCTGGACTCGGGTCTAGATGCCCAGAGCTGGGTCTGGAATGATGGGCTTGGTGAGCTGGAGGGCTGGCACCCGGGGTGCACCCGAGGCCTCTGGCCAACAGCACACGGCGGCTGTCCACGTTGAGGGAGACAGCCCAGCCTTGCGGGTAGCCGGCCCTGTGCCCCTGCGGGTGTCTGTCCCTGTGGCTGAGCTCCAGGGGCCCTCCTTCTCCCACCCCCTAGGCCTTCGCCTGTCCACAGGGCAGCCTCCGGCTCTCAGGGCCATTTCTGAGCCTCTTTCTCCATTGCTTGCTGCTGGCCGGTGAGGCCGGCGTGCTCTGTCCCCTCCTCCTGGCCCCCTCAGACCCATAGAGGCTTGGCAGGGGGCCCCCCATTTATCCCTGAGCTCCATCCTGGCCTCCCTGCGGCCATGCTGACCTGCCTGTGACCGTGCACCCGAGTTTCCGTCAGGCCCTGGAGGCCCGTGACAAAGCCGATGGGCTTCTTGCAGGTCCCAGGGCAGAGGGCGGGGGCGGCTACCCTCAGTGTCTAGCTCAAGGGTCTCTCGTGGTCTCTTCTCCCCACCCCCTCTACCTGGAATTGGACCGGGGCACTTAAACCTTCCCATTCTCCGGACGATAGCCCAGCGTGTAGGGCGTTTGCCTTACGCGGCCGGCCTATGCCGGCCTGGGTTTGATCCCGGCATCCCATATGGTCCCCGAGCACGGCCAGGACTAATCCTGAGCAAAGAGCCAGGAGTAACCCCTGCACATTGCTGGGTGTGACCCAAAAAAGCAAAAAAAAATAATAATAAATAAATAGATAAATAAATAAAACTTCCCATTCAGCTTCTCCAGTGGTCGCCGGCTCAGCATAGGCCTGTGTGCATGTATGTACCTGTGTGTGCACGTATGCACATGTGTATGGCACACATGTTTGTGTGACTGTATGCATGTGTGTAACTAGATGTTTGTGTGTGTATTTATAGCCTGTATGTCGCTTCCTTTATGTTTGTGTGTGTCAGTGTGTTTCTCTGTCTGTGTGTCCCACACATAAATATGCATATACAGACAGACAGACATAGAGGGGCATGCACAGACATCCAGGGACATGCAGAGATATCCAGGCGCAAAACCACACATGTGGGGACAGGACGATAGTACAGGCGCTTAACTTGCAGGGGGCTGACCCAGGTTCCATCCCCGGCTTCCCATAGGGTCCCCTGAGCACCACCAGGGGTCAGCTCAGTGGTGTGACCCCCAAAACAACAACAAACGATACTCTTGTTTACATGTCTGTGTGTCCCTGTGTGTGCATGTGGGCCTCTGCACCCATGGGTGCTCAATTGGGGGGTTCAGCCTGTCACCAGTCTGTCACCCGGCCGCAGTCATGCGGGACCCCGGCTCAGCCTGGAGACCCCCACCAGCTTCCCGGGCAGAGCCGGCCGCGGGTCCTCCCAGCATCCTGGCTTGTGTTTCTAGGATGGGTCTCTGGTCCCTTTCTCCAGCTTTAATTAGCGCCGTGACTAAGACTCCGCGAAGCCTGACCCAGTTCCTGCAGTCCTTAATAAATGTTGTGATTTCCTTTCGAGGAGGTGGTTCATTGATCCATGGGGGCTGTGGGGGCCCAGGGAGGGAGCCCCCTACCGACAGTCGGCACCCAGGGTGCTGCTGGCTGTGGGACCCATAGGTTCCGGGAGCAGGTCGCGGGCTGTGACACCTCTCGTAGGTCAGACCTGGTGGGTGGAGCATCAAGTCTTGGGGCCCGGGCAGCCCCCAACCCCGACACACTGGAAGGGTCCTCAGGGCCCGGGCCAGCTTGTGGGGGACACCCCTCTAGGAGAGGCCCGATGACTCCCCCTTCTCACCGCCCCTGGGCCAGCCCCTTCTGTGTGACCCTGGTGGGCCCTTTCCCTCCAACTGGCCCCCCTGTGTCTGTAGCCTTGGGCAGGGGGCGGGGCCATCTTCCAGCTCCACCCTAGGGTTTTGTTTTTTTTCCTTTGTTTGTTTTGCTTTTTTGGGTCACACCCCTGCAATGTTCAGGAATTACTCCTGGCTCTGCACTCAGGAATTAATCCTGGCAGTGCTCCTGGGACCCTGTGGGGTGTTGGGGATCGTACCTGGGTCAGCAGCGTGCAAGGCAAGTGCCCTCCCGGCTGAGCTAGCGCTCCGCCACCCCCCCACCTCCATTTGATAGGGGGCTGAGCGGGCGAGCCGGAGGCGGGCCATGAGAGTAGCCTGGGGCTGAGGCCCGCTGTGCTCAGACTGGGAGGCCCAGCTCAGGCCACCCAGGCCACGCCTGGCCAGACCTTGGGAGGAGCCGCCTCAGCAGCACCAGGGCTGAAGGTCAAGAACTCAGACCTGGTCCCAAACTCAGGCCTGGCCTCCACTGTGCCCGGCCTCAGCTGCCACCCTGCCCTCCGCAGCCACCGTTGTGCCACGCCCCGGCTCTTCTGTGGTGGGTGACACGTGACAGTGTCCGTCCTGCTCAGCCACCACACCCAGTTAGCCAACTTGGGGTTCCTGGCTGGGTCCTCTCCCCCCCAGCTCTGCACCCTGAGACCAGATGCGGAGGCCATCATGGGCCGCTTCGCCCCACCCCGCTGGCCGCCAAACCTCCTTTCCCAGGACTGGGGTGGAGCTAAGGCGAGCTGCACACTGGGCCCTGCCCTCTACCCTCTGCCCTCTGCCCTCACCCTGCCGTGTGCACTGGGGGCCGTGTGCAGGTAGTTGGGGGCTGCTTCCCAGCCCCTGTCTGCGGGGTGCGGCTGCAGTGCCAGGTCTGGGCCTGGGTCATACCCAGGTGCCCCTCCTGCCGCCACCCATGGCTTTGCCAGTGCTCAGGGCTCACTCCTGGCTCTGGACTTGGAGGCCACCCTTGGCGGAGCTCTGGGGCCTTGTGGGGTGCTGGGGATTGAGACCAGGTGTCCTGCTGTTTGTGGCTCTGACCCAGACCCGAAACTCCCTAACTGGCATAGCTCAGCCAGCTTCCCTTGTCTGGCTGGGGTTCTGTCCTGCACCTCAAAATACACATACCCCCACCAGGTTGGTCCTGAGTCCCTTGACCCTGGACCCCTGAATCTGGTCCCCGTGATGGGCTGGCTCAGGGGCTCCAGGTGTCCTCTGTGAGCATCCGGAGTCGGGAGGCCAGTCACAGACTCTCCAAGGGCCTCACTTCCTGCATTGGCCGGATCTGGTGGTCTCGTGATCCAGCCCCAGGATGGACCTCCCGTCCTGGAAAGACAGAGCCAAGACCCCTGCCTGTGGGTCCCGGATGTGGGCTGAGGCTCCCCACAGCGGCTCCAGGTGACTGTGGCCCGGCAGGTGTAGGTGGGCCCCCACTTTTCTCTGTTCGCAGCTCCCTTCCTTGCTCCAGCCCCCGCGGCCGGGAGAGCGGGCGCTGTCCTCGGCTGACCTCGGATTCCTGGCCTCGATTGTTGGCCAGTCGCTAATTTTAGCTTCTGATCATTTCCACCCTTACCCTCCCCCAAAGGGAGACACAGGCTCAGAATAGCTGGCGGGAAGGGGGGCCGCGGCCTCCGTGGTCATAGTTCCCACAGCGGTCTGGCAGCCCGCAGGCCGGCCTGCCCCCTTCCTGGGGGGCCCTCAGCAGGCCCCGGGGAGCCCGGTGCCGCCCTTCTCAGAGGGAGTTGGGCCCTGCCCCAGCTCTGCTCAGCTCAGAAAGTGACTTCGGGAAACAGCACCCGGGGCAGGAGCTCCCCAGACGCCTCGACTCAGTCCCAGGTAGACCTGCGTGGTCTGGGGGAACCTCCAGGGGCCAGTCCTGCCCCTGGAACCTTGGGCTGGGCCAGCGTTCGCACACTCTGCCCCCCACACCTTGTGTCCCTTGGAAATGAGGAACAGACACCCCCCAGCCCTTGCCACCACCCCTAGTCCTCAGGGGGATCTACAAACCCCCTTTCCCTCGCCCCCCTAGAGATCAACTCACTACTAGTTGGAAGTGAAATCCAGGGCGTGGACCCAGGGCTCCAGGGCCTGATTGGATGTGGATTCTTGGGGCATAGGATCTGCCCCAGAGGACGCTGAGACTTACCCAGAGCCGGGCATGGAGGGCATTGGACCGGGGCTCAGGGCACACATGTAGGAATTGGGCAGGATTCCACGCGGTGGGCAGTAAACGGCCACACACCTTGGGGGCCAGCCCCTCCCTCAGCTCCCAGGGCCCACCCCATGTGGAAAGTCTGGGACGCTCCGGTTTTTTTTTTAGCCCTTTTGAGCATTCCCAATGGCGTTCAGGGCAGACTCCTGGCTCTGTGCTCAGGGGTTACTCCTGCTGGGCTCGGGTGGTCCTGTGGCGGCCAAGGCTCAAACCCAGGCTGGCCAAGTGCCCTCTTGGCTGTGCTACTGCTCCAGCTCCACTGCTCTGTCTGGCCTCTGTGGGGGCTGTTTTTATGGGGTCTCTCATCTGGGCTGTTTTGTTTTTTTTTTTTTTTTTTAATTTTTGGGTCACACCCAGCGATGCTCAGGGGTTCCTCCTGGCTCTGCACTCAGGAATTACTCGCTGTGCTCACGGATCTTATGGAATGCCAGTGATTACAGTGTGCAAGGCAAATGCCCTCCCCACTGTACTACCGCTCCATCCCTCCTCTGGGCTGTTTTTATGGGGTCTTGCCTCTGGTTGGACACTTGATTTTCAGCTATTTTTTTTTTTTTTTTTTTGCCTTTCTGGGTCACACCCGGCAATGCTCAGGGGCTCTGCACTCAGGAATTACTCCTGGCTGTGCTCGGGGACCATATGGGATGCCGGGGATCGAACCCAGGCGGCAGAGGCCGCGCGTGCAAGGCAAATGCCCTATCCGTTGGGCTATTGCTCCCGCACCTAATTTTTTTTTTTTTTTTTTTTTTTGGCTGGGCCGGTGCTGAGGCCTTGTGGTTAGGTGGCTAGGCTGGCCCTGCTGGGTCCTGGGCCAGAGCCAACCCCTCACCTGCCCTCTCTGGCCTGTCTGGGTTCTGTCCAGCCAGCTTCTTCCCTGGGCCTTGGGCCTGGGCCTCAAACAGGCCCTGGAAATCAGCTTCTCTGTTCCCTGGACCTGCCACCTTTTGCCTGAACTCGAGGCTGGTGGAAATCGTAGCTGGGCGGTTTCTTCAGGTTTTTCTTTTCCGTCATTTCATAATTTGTTTCTTTGCTTCGGTTTTCTTCCCGGGTTTCTCCATGTCCTCCAGCCTGTTGCTACGGTACCCACGGGGTTGGGGGTTGGGGGTTGGGGACAGGGGAACGACTCCCCGCAGTGCTTGGTGGTAGGGGCGGACCCTGGGCCCCTCACTGTCCAGCCCTCCACGCTCTCTCCCGCCATGCTATACGCTGTGTCCTCGCTGTATGCTTGGATTCGGGGCCTTTTATATGGGGGTTCCTGCCATCCCTGCTCCCAGACCCCACAGGTACCGTGGGGCAGGGCCTCTGTGCCGGTGAAGCCGCCTCATCCACCGCGGGGCGACGCCAACCCCGCCCCGTGTGTCTACACACCTCGTACCTAACCCTCCTGTGCCTTAAGTGCCCTGTCGGGTGGGGGTCGGGCTATGCAGCTGGTTCAGGCTCCAGGCTCAGGTCCCTGCCTGGGCGTAGCTGGGTGAGGTGCCTGAAGCCTCAGAGCTGGCACCCAAGACCCCTCTCCTCCGTCAGTCCATGAGGCGGCCGGGCCCACACTCCCGGGGTCCCTATCCAGAGACACCAATGCCGCTGACCTCTGAGGCAGTCCAGGGGTCTTAAGAGGGTTCAGGAAAGGCAGTAGCGTCCAGGAAGTGGGGACAGCACCGGCCCCCTGTCCCCGGCTCTGGGCCTTTGAGGGCATATCAGCAGGCCAGCCTGGCACCACCTCTGTCTTCCCCAAGTACCCTCCGCTGGTTTCTTCTGTTGTTTAGTTTTGGTCCACAGCCAGCAGTGCCAAGGGATGCTTCTGGCAGTGCTGGGATGCTGGGGATAGAGCCCAGGCCGGCTGCATGGGAGGCTGTCCCCGCCTGCCGTCCTCTTGCTCTGGAACCCGTTGTTTTCTTTGTGGGAGGGGGCTCAGGATCACTGCGGCTCACCCCCCCCCTGGCTATGCCACCGCGCCTTCTTCTGGCCCGAAAAATTTCCCTGTTTGTTGCAGAGGGACCTGGGGAGC
This sequence comes from Cryptotis parvus, assembly GCA_021461705.1. Taxonomy (NCBI): domain Eukaryota; kingdom Metazoa; phylum Chordata; class Mammalia; order Eulipotyphla; family Soricidae; genus Cryptotis; species Cryptotis parvus. The sequence continues at coordinate 22,118 of JAJIBD010014365.1, forward strand.
TGGTCCCTGTCTGTGGGCCTTCGGTCAGGTGGGCAGCACAGAACCCCCGTCCCTGCTTTTATTCTTGTCCCTGAGAGATTATTACAGTTGTAGGCTGTGTTAGGTCGGAGACCTTCCCGGCGCAGACAGAGAGACAGAGACAAATAAAGGGAAGAAATAGGAGAAGTTTCTTAGGGTGTGCTCCCGGGCAGACCCTACCAGCCCCTGGCAAGTCTGGGGATTTGGTCCTGAGCAAATGTTACAGGCTGGGGCCTGTGGTGTCCGGGGCTGCCCGAGGGAGACCCAGGGCTGTGGAATTAGGGCAGAGACAGAACCCGTTCAGTATCTCTCCCTCTCCTGGGCTGGCAGGATGCGACGGCGGGTCAGGCCCAGGGGATGTGGCCTTCACTGACCACGCAAAGGGACCCCACGCCAGCCAGAGTTGAGGCACAGGGTCCGTCTGAGCTGTAGGGGAGCCGGGTAGGGAGCCTTCCCCCACCTTTGTACGTGACTCCAGTTGGAAGAGTCAGGGTTCCGACACTGACCGTCACCCCCGCAGTACCAGGCCTGGTCCTCCAGCTGGACGGGCGGCGGGCAGGAGGGCCACTGTGGCTCACACCAACCTTCTAGTCTCCTCTCCCACTTGCCCAGCAGCTACAGCAGGAGGTCCACCTCTGCATGGATTCCACCACCTGCCCCGGCCAGTGTGCACTGGCCTCGCGGTGTGCAAGTGTCTGGTGTTTTTCTCGTGACTGGGCCAGGAAGAAGCTGCTGCGGTCAGGTGCCAGCGGCCACAGTGTCGCCAGGGAACGGTTTCGCATGACCTTCCGCCTCCTCCAGGGCCTCCTAGGAACTTCATGGATAAACGGCCACTGGGGTTGAGAGGGGGGTCCCGGAACCAAGATCCCGGGAATCACCCGAGCTTTCCACACTGTTGGTGAGCGCCTGGGGCTGGGGCCAGCTGCCCGATGGCTGACCTGTAGCCTCAATCTAAAAGCAAAGACGGAGGGGCTGGAGCAATAGTGCAATGGGGGATGGACCCGCCTTGCCTGCAGCAGAGCTGGCTTCAACCCTTGGCACCTCATATGGTCCCTGAGTCCACCAGGCAGGACCCCTGAGCAGAGAGCCAAGAGTAAGTCCTGAGCACCACCAGGTGTGACCCCCAAAACAAAACAAACCAAAAAATAAAAGAGACAAAGAGGGAAACCAGGGTGTGGGTGGGGCTGCACCCACCAGCTCCCGACTCCCGGCGCTGTGACCGTTCTGCGTGTGCACACTTCCTTTTCCGACTTTGGCTCTCTGGGGGTGGGGGGTCACACCTGGTGATGCTCAGGGATGACTCCTGGCTCTACACTCAGGAATTAACCCCTGGTGGTGCTCAGGTTGTACACGGGTGCTCGGAAGACCACACGGGGTGTCGGGAATCGAACTGGGTCAGCCGTGTGCACTGCAAGCGTTCGCTCTCCCCCACTGTGCTATCGCTCCGACCCATGTGTGCACGGGCCTGTGCCCTCATGCTACCCCGCCCAGGGAGGTGTGAGAAACGGGAGCCAGTCCCGGGGGGCATCATCACCCCCACCCCCTCCAGTCTGGCACCTTGCAGCCCTGTGAGAGGCTGTTGCAGGGCCGTGCTCCTCTCCATCCCCTCCGTGCTCCTCTCCATCCCCTCCGTGCTCCTCCTCCATCCCCCTCCGTGCTCCTCTCCATCCCCCTCCGTGCTCCCTCTCCATCCCCCTCCGTGCTCCTCTCCATTCCCTCCGTGCTCCTCTCCATCCCCTCCGTGCTCCCTCTCCATCCCCCTCCGTGCTCCTCTCCATCCCCCTCCGTGCTCCTCTCCATCCCCCTCCGTGCTCCTCTCCATCCCCCCTCCGTGCTCCTCTCCATCCCCTCCGTGCTCCTCTCTCCATCCCCCTCCGTGCTCCCTCTCCATCTCCTTCTGTGCTCCTCTCCATCCCCCTCCATGATCCTCTTTATCCCCCCTCCGTGCTCCTCTCCATCCCTCTCTGTGCCTCCTCTCCGTGTTCCTCTCCGTGCTCCTCTCCATCCCCTTTCGTGTCCGTTTTGCACTTCCCAGGCCTTTGTTTCTTTCTTTCTTTCTTTTTTTTTTTTTTTTTTGCTTTTTGGGTCACACCCAGCAATGCTCAGGGGTTTCTCCTGGCTCTGCACTCAGGAATTACTCCTGGCGGTCGTTGGGGACCATATGGGATGCCGGGGATCGAACCCGGGCCGGCATGGACCGGCCGTATGCAAGGCAAATGCCTTACCTGCTGGGCTATGGCTCCGGCCCCAGGCCTTTGTTTCTTTCCAGCTTCCTTTGGCAAAGCTCAGAGCAGCCCAGGGCACTTCAGATACCCCACCCCGCCACCCCTTGGTGTGGTACCTCCAGTCTGAGGTTTCACACCCTTTGGGGTTCGGGGTGGGGGAGCTTGAATCAAGGCCGCTGTATTTGTGCCAGGCCTGGGTGTGGACTGAGGCTTCTCTCGCACAACTCCTGTGAACTTACTTTCTTGCTTTTTTTTTTTTTTTTTCACCACACATGGCAATGCTCCGGGGTTACTCCTGGCTCTGCGCTCAGGAATTACTCCTGGTGGTGCATGGAGGGGGCCCTATGGATGCCAGCCATTGAACCCGGGTCTTCTGCACGCAAGGCAAATGCCCTACGTGCTGTACTATTGCTCCAGCCCTGTTTAGTTTTTTAGTGTTTTTTTTTTTTTTTGGGGTCACACCCGGCAATGCTCAGGGGTTACTCCTGGCTCTGTGCTCAGGAATTACTCCTGGCTGTACTCGGGGACCATATGGGATGCCGGGGAACAAACCCAGGTCAGCCTCATGCAAGGCAAACACTGCTGTACTATCGCTCGGGCCCCCAACTTTAGATCTTTAAAAACAAAAAAAATATTTTGGCTTCCAGGCAGGTGGCTCGGGGTCACAGGGCTGCCCCCACCAGTTCTCAGCCCGCTTCGCTGCTCTGACCACGCAGTGCTGGGAACCCCAGGGACATTGCACTCGGTGCTGGGGATCAAGGGGTTCATGTGGTCTCCGGGATTGACCAGGGGTGCACGCAAGACTGTGTCCTCTCCCCACTTCCCTTTGTGGTCGTGGTTGCTGTGGTGATAGGGGGCAGGGGGCTCCCACGTTTGCTCAGGAGGCTGCATGCTTCGACCGAGGCACCAGGCCACAGAGCTGCCAGGATCTCACATGGTATGTGCCACGGGCACTGGGGCTCGCCCTCATGGTGCTAGCAGGGGGCTTCTGCCTGGGAACCAAGCCCAGGACCCTCGCATCTTTTTTTTGTTTGTCTGTCTGTTTGCGGAGTTTCTTCTGTATTCTGGCTGCGAGCACCTTTCCTCTTGGTGTGGCTTAAGATACTTGCGTGGAGTGAGTGAACCAGCCTGGAACTGTGGCCTCTGAGCCCCAGGCTTCGTCCTTGGGGTGTCAGGAAGCCTCTGGACGGGTCCCTGGAGTATGCCTGGGCAGGGCCAGGTGCAGGAAGGAGGGGCATTGGGTGCTCGGGCCCCTCTCTGCAGGTGGCTGAGAGGGGAGAGAAGAGCCCAGAGCTCCGGCTGCCGGGACCCCTCAGCGCAGCCCGCCCCACAGGGGCCCCCTGGCAGGTGGCGGTCCAGGGCCAAGGGCCTTTGAGGGGCACAAGTGGGCTTACCTCTCCCTGCAGAACCCCTCTGGGAGAAACAACAGGCTCGAGGGAGAGGGACAGAGGGGCAGCTACCTGCTGGCTCTGCCTGCCTCCTGCCTCCCTGGGCCGTGGGGTTCTCTCCAGACTGTCGAGGAGGGCAAGAGTAGACTGTGGCTTCCGTTTTGCTCCTGGTCAAAGGCCTGGTCTGACCCCTTCGTTCGGGGCCTGTTCCAGGCAGCCCTGGCCCACAGTGGAGTGGGCGGCTGGGCAGGCCAGGGAGGGGCAGGCCCTGCCCCCAACTCTCCCCTCCAGCTGCTTCCTTCGGGCCCAAGGCCTAGTCCCTGTAGGCAGCTCTGCAAGCTCGGTGCCTTGTGCAAGCCACACTGGGCCACACAGGACAGCCCCAGGAGAGGTCCCCAGCCCCCTTCCCGCCAGCCTCCGATCGGCTGATCCTTCTAGAACAGGTCGGTCAGCAACCGCCTTCATCTTTTCTGCCAGCTCACTGAGTCCAGACATACATTTTAAGCCCCCTGGTCCGTGGACCTGCCTCTTCCATTCGATTCTCTGGCTGAGCAAGGCCTTGCCCCCATACTGGGCCACGGGGGTGGGGTGAACAGTGGGGTGTCCACGGGGATCCACACACAGCAGGGGGTTCACGTTCTCTTTTGCACCCTCCTGTGTTTCTCTGTGGAGAGCTGAGTGCTGGGTGCTCCGCAGCGGGGCCAGGTGTGGGTGCTGGTACTGGGCCCTGTCCCAGCCCTCCTGAGCCTGAGTGTCCCCGACCCCACCCTTCCACTCCCGATGCTCAGGCACAGGTCACCAGGCAGGGAGCCCCCCCGCTAAGGCTGGGGTGTCTCTCCAGGAGGCGGGGGTCAGTAATGCCCTTGGTCTGTAAGATGTGGGTAGGCTGGAAGTCCCCATCCTCTCCCTGGAGACCCATAGTCCAGGCCCATGTAGTGACCAATGCTCCCAGGACCTAGGGTGCGGCCCCAGAGGACCCGTGTGGCAGGGTGGGGCCAGTCCCGACCTCAGCTTCAACCTGTCCCTCTGAGCTGGGCTCCTGGTGACCTCCACCTGCCCCGTAGATCTATGCTGAACCCCCACCGAACAACACTGGTGAGGCCCACCCAGGAGGCAGGGGAGAGGAAATGAGGAGGGGGACAGGAAGAGGAAGTGGGGTAGGAGGGTTGGTTGCCAAAGACCCGAGGTGGGGGAGCGGGCGCGGTGGAGGGTCCCTTCCTCATGCCCTGCCCTGCCCTGGTCCCTGGCTGACCTTGAGCCTGCCCTTGGGGGTGGAGGGGAAGGACAGGGCAGGGTGCCCGGGCTTGCCCGCCGTGGAGCAGTGTCTCTGGACCGCCTGGTGCCACGCAGACGTCACAGCCTGGCCTGCCCGAGGCTGTTCCAGCCGTGCCCACCCTGCTCCTTCCCCCTGCTCCCTGCCCTGGCCTGGAACGTGCCCCTGCCTTCGGTCGGGAGCGGGAGGACGGCAGGGCCCACTGCCAGCACCTGCCCCGGCTCCGGCCGCCCGCAGCAGATGGTGGCACGCGGGGGACAGAGTGACTTTTATATCGGGGGCTGGGACTGGGAGCCTGAAGCGCTGGGCAGCCGGCCTGGCCCCTGCCTACATTCCTCACGCTGTCTGGGGGGTCCTTATCAAGCCTGTCCGCTCCAGACCCGGCTCCCGCCCGTTGCTTTCTAGAAAGGCAGATAGCCCACTCGGGCTCCAGGAAGGAAGAGCCCCTCCCCATTTGGGGGCGAAAGAGAGCGGGGCTAAGGGGCCCTGTGGGAACGTGCCCCGGATGCTGTGTTTAAATTCGCGTTATTGGTGACCAGTGTTTTTCCCAGTTGACTTGGGAACTTGGTCTTTTACATTTAAAAATAAATGAGCGCTTTTTTTCTGGGCCGGGAGATAGCATGGTGGTTAGGGTGCATTGCTCCTGGCTGCGCCTGACCTGGGTTTGATTTTGACACCATATGAGCTGGTCACTGGGTGTGATCAGGAGGCGCCCCAGCACCCCCGGGTTACCGGGCACCCACCCTCAGATCCTTGAGCTGTCTGAGGGGGTGAGTCCCTGAATCTGGGCTTGGGGGCTGCAAAAAAAGACTTGGGGGTTGGTGCTCGGGAGGCTGAGGGAGCCATTCCTGGTGATGATCAGCCATGTGGATGGACAGCCCAGAGCTGGGGACCGTGCCGATGGACAGCCCAGAGCTGGGGACCGTGCCGATGGACAGCCCAGAGCTGGGGACCGTGCCGATGGACAGCCCAGAGCTGGGGACTGTGCCGTTGGATAGCCCAGAGCTGGGGACCGTGCCGATGGACAGCCCAGAGCTGGGGACCGTGCCGTTGGATAGCCCAGAGCTGGGGACCGTGCCGATGGATAGCCCAGAGCTGGGGACCGTGCCGATGGACAGCCCAGAGCTGGGGACCGTGCCGATGGACAACCCAGAGCTGGGGACCGTGCCAATGGACAGCCCAGAGCTGGGGACCGTGCCGTTGGATAGCCCAGAGCTGGGGACCGTGCTGATGGATAGCCCAGAGCTGGGGACCATGCGGAAGGACAGCCCAGAGCTGGGGACCACTCAGAGAGGGACGGGGCCCAGGGACAGGCGCACCCTTGCACGTGACCCTGAGCCGGCCTCCTGGCTTCCCTGTCTGCCCGACCCCTGACCCCCCCATGAAGAAAGGGGTTCTGGAGTGGCAGCAGCGTCCAAGGCATGCACCCGGGGATGTTTTTGTCTTGTTTTAGGGGCACACCCAGTGCGTTTCAGAGCAGGCTCCTGGCTCTGTGCTCAGGGACCACTCCTGGAAGGGCTTTGAGGCCGTGTGGGGTGCCGGGACTAACCTGGAGCCGCCATGGGGAGCCCAGTGTCCTCCCTGCTGTCCTTCTCGCCTGCCCCATCAGCTGGGGATTTGTCTGTTTATCCTGACAGGTAGAGAGTGGGGTCTCAGGAGTGTGGGGGGTTGTGGCTGTGGCCTCGTGGGGGGGAGGGATGCCCCCGCCCGCTATTGTTTCTGGTTCCCAGCTGCAGTTACAGAGGGTCAGTTCCAGGGGTGCTGCCCCCCCTTCTCTCTGGGGCTCCACGTCACCTCACTTTCTGGCTTCCACACGGGGTCCACAACCCGACTTCCCCCATCTCTCGCTGCCCCTGTGCGATGGAGTCCCCCAGGAAGGACGAAAGAGCAAGGGGCTAAGGGGCGTGGGAACGTGAACACCAGGTGTTGCGTTTAAGTTCGCATTGAGCTTTTTTTTTTTTTTTTTTTTTTTTTGGGTCACACCTGGCGATGCTCAGGGGTTACTCCTGGCTCCTCGCTCAGGCATTACTCCTGGCGGTGCTCGGGGACCGTATGGGATGCCGGGATCGAACCCAGGCCGGCATGGGCCGGTCGCGTGCAAGGCAAACGCCTTACCCGCTGGACTATCGCCGCCGGCCCCACAGTGAGCGTTTTCGATTGATGGTGAAATGGAGTCATCTGGGCAAAGACACCCCCACCCCGTTCACTGTTTAACGGGGGTCTGCCGTGGGAACACCTTGCTCAAAGGCAGTCTCGGACCCCCGCTGGCCCCACCACATGTGGTTCCCACCCTCGCAGTCAGCTTCCGGCTGTATCAGCTACTGTGACAGCTTGTGGGAACCCGGGTGGGTGGGGGCGTGCCCCATCTTTCAGCTGCCGAGCGGACCGTGCCACCCGGCATCCTTTTCCCGAACAAAGGGGAGCAGGCGCAAAACTGCCTCCGTGACAGGCTCTGGTTGGTGACTCCAGAGAGACACAAACACTCGTTTGTGGCTTGTGTGTCTGTGTGTGTATGCACACACATAAATGTAATGCACACGCACCCACACACAGGCTCACATGCACAGCCTGGCTGAGCTGCCCATCAGGGAGGCCGCTCCTTCCTCCCTGTCCTCCCAGCCCGCTGGTGTGAGACAGTACAGGAGAATGAGTGAAGGTGCTCGGGCCGCTGGGCCAGGTCTGCTGTGCGGCCACTGCTGGCCATGGCATGTACTGCCCGTGGGCCCCAGGTGGTAAGCGTCTGTCTCCTGGCACCGGGTGCCTTCGTCAGTCCTTGGGCAGAGGAAACTTCGGAGTGGGGGGCATCTCCCTGCTTCCCCAAGCTGCATTGGCCCACTTGGGGCTCCGGCCCCTGGGCCCTGCCGGGCAGGGGATCGCATTGCCGGGCCGTCCCGTGCCCCCTGAAGCCGAGCTCGAGTGCAGGCCGTCTCCCGTGCCAAGCATGGGGCACCAGGGGCACGGCTTTGCTGAGCTGGGAGCTGGGGCTGTAGTGTGGCCCGCAGCCACATGGCAGAGCTGCTCAGGGCGGGAGCCAGGTCGCCCCAAGCCCAGCTCTGCTCAGCCCAGCCAGACACCAGCTCCCTGAGGTCCGAGTTGCAGACTGGAGGCAGGACCCCAGTGCACCCCCGCCCCTCTCTCCGGCACGTGCCCGACCCCCCCGCCCATGGGGACCCTGAATCGAAGCGCTCCACGCGCCCCCACCCTGCATCGACCCCCGAGGCCGCGTGCGAGGCCGCTGCCGTGGCAGGTGGGGCGGCGGGCCGGGGCCCCCGGGGAAGCCAGCCCGGCTCTGCGCCCCGCGCCCCGCCTCTCGCAGGGAACACTCCGTCCCCGCCCGGCCTGCGGCTTGGGCAAGAGGCGCGTGTGGGACGCTGTGTTCCCCTGATAAGATGAGGCAATCCCGCCGGGCCGCCTCGCTGCGGCGCCAGGGAACATTTATGTAACCGCCGCCGCCCCCAGCGCAGCCCCGCGCGCGCCCGCCTCCCGACGGCGCCGCCCAATCCCCGCCTCCCCAGCGTCTAGGAAATCCCGCCCAATCCCCGCCTCCAGGTAACCCCGCCTAATCCCACTGTCTCTGTCTAACACAGGCTCCGCCTCCGTGTAACCCCGCCCAATCCAGCTGTCTGCGGCTACCACAAGCCCCGCCTCCAAACCACGCTCAATCCTCTGTCTTCAGCCAATACAAACTCCGCCTCCGTGTAACCCCGCCCAGTCTACCGCTCGCGCACACGCAGGCCCCGCCCTCCGGCGCGGTGGCTCTGCGGGCCCCGCCCCCAGTTACTGCCTGGCTGCGCCTTCCGCCGCGCTACCCGCCCCTGCCCCGCACCCCTCGACTCTGACCCTCACTGCGCGCCCCGCCCCTTAGCTATCAAGCACCTGCCTCACTGCGCTCTGGCCCAGCACCCGCTGCTCGGCTAGACTAGGGGCTAGACTAGCTCCCACCCCGCGCCCCCTGCCCCGCCCAACCTCCAACTGTCCTCTTCTTTGTGCGCCCCGCCCCATGCTGCCCACCTTGCCGGGAATCCAGACCCTGCCGCGGCCCCCGGCTCAACACACACAACGTGCACTCTTAGGGACGGTGATGGACTCTCCGCGTCCTCAGCCTCCACTGCCCCGCCCCAGCCTCTCGGTCCCCTGCGCCCCCAGCTGCCCTCCCCCGAGGCTCCCCCTTCTGCACCAGTAAGTACCTCCTCCCCCACGGCTGGGGAGGTGAGACGGGGCGCTTGCCTTGCTCGCTGCAGACCGGGGATTCCCAGCACCCCATATGTTCCTCTGCGCACAGCCAGGTGTGTGACCCCCAAAGCAAAAAACGAAATAAAACGTTCTCAGCTCACCTCTGCACCCCCTTCTACTTCCGCCCGCCCTAGCGCTCCTCCGGCTCTCCTGTGCCATCTGAGGAAGGCGGAGGCTGCAAGGGCGGGGATCACCACCTACTGCTCCTCGCTGAGGGCTAGGATGGTGCAGCCTGGTGGCCCCATAGACCAGGCGGCTCGGGCCCTCCCTCAGCCCAGGGGCACCCGTGTGTACCCGAGAGCCTCCTGTGGAGCCCCAAGGGCCCTCTTGCCAAAACCGGCTTGTCCTTGTGCCCGGGAACAGACTGGGCAGCAGGTCCTAGGCTGTGTGGGCAGCTCAGCGGCCTTGCTTCTCCCTGGGCAGTCCTTCTCGCCTCCTGCTGCCCTTATCTGTGTTCTGTGCCCACTAAGGCTGGCCTCCGCAGTCACGTGGCCCCTCAACAATGACAGTGACCGTGTCTGACTGTGGGTCATCACACAGAACGGGCGTGTCCTGTCTGCACTGCATCCTCAGATCCCCAGGCACGCATCAGGTTGCCCTAAGAGCTGGCCAGGTGAGTCCAGGTGGCACAGCTGGACAGTCCCGCCGCCCGGCGCCACCCCATCCGTCGGTCCACTGAAGGATTGCTCTCCTCCTCGCGTTGTCCAAGCTCTGCCTCCTGAGTTGGTGGCTAATTTATTTAGTATGTGATAATTTATTTCACTATTTTTAATTCATTTATGATTTAATTTTGTCCTTGAATATCTCTGTATCTCTTCTCTAAGTACTCCCTTGGACTGCCCCCTTTCTCATACACAAAAATCCACAGGAGGGCCTGGAATGGTGGTACAGCAGGGAGGGCATTTGCCTTGCACGTGGCCGGCCTGAGTTTGATCTTCTACATCCCATAATC
>JAJIBD010014366.1:0-10036 GCA_021461705.1 Cryptotis parvus
TAAAATCTACTGAAATTAGATCAGGAAGATCCAATTGCTAAAAGGAAATTAGAAAGACATAATCTATTTAAAGTAAATATTAAGTTGTTATATTTTATTTCATTTTTATTTTATTTTTTATTTCATTTCATTCTCTCTCTGGGACTAAAAGGAGATACTTGGAGCCAGAGAAAATACAGTGAGTAAGACACTTGCACACACTCAACTCTGGTATGAGACCCAGGACTGTATGTGGTCCTCAAAGCTATACCAGGAGTGATTCCTGAGCACAGACTCAGGAGAAAGCACCAAGCACCGCCCAAACACCTCTTCCCAAAGAACAAAGCAGACCCCTTACTCCCTTTCCAGCCATCTGGTGAACACCCTGCCAACATCAATGGTATTATAACCAATAAAATCCCTCTTTTCTCGTCATTAGTTCCTGTGCTTATTTAGGATGGCAAAATCAAGCACCTCTTTTCCTGTACTAACTTTCCAACCCTAGTTGCAACAAAAAATTACAAAACAGGGTCAGAGAGATGCTCTGGGGTTATAGTCCCTACCCTCAATCCCCAGCACCCCTTAGGGTTCCTGAATACCACCTGGAATTATCCCTGGGCAAAGCGGGGATTTAAGTCCTAAGCTTTCCTGGGCCTCATACAAGAAGATAACTAATAAAAAATACTTTGTTTGGTTGCTCTGGAAGCAAGGTAGGAAATGTGATTATATGCATGTTTTTGTTCAAAATATTTCAGAAACTGTGTTATTGACTAATTATTGGAAGCAATGAAGCGTTCTTTCCTGTTATGCTCTGAAGCGCTTTGATTTTCTGTTTTTGTTTGTTCTTATCTTTTTACAGAGCCTGGCAAGCTACCCGTGTTATATTTGATATGCCAAATACCAGTAACAATTATAGACCTCATTCGGGAATGGATCGAGGCTCTTTATGTTCCTGGAACATCAGATGCCCTTGGGCTCTACTAGCATGAGACAGGACATATGGAGATGCTACTGGGGCCCACTCGAACAAATTGATGATGAGCGAAAGACAGTGATCAGACAGTGATCTTTTTACTTAGCTATAATGTACACAGAATGTATAGATCACTTAGTATATTTTAAAAGCAATGGTCACATTTTTAACTATTTTGTTTACTAATTCAAAGCATAAAATCATAACTATTGCAGGTTGATTGAGTACCCAGGGAGGTTAGGTTTAGTTAAAGCTACATGAGCTACCATACAGTGTGACACAGATTTCTTGCTAATCTCACTAAGGAAACTGTCAATCCATGCTATCACCAAGCTTATTAGTGCATTATGGGATCTGGACCCCAGAACCTAAAATTTCTGGAAACTGGGGCTGATGTGATGATATTCATCATTCCCAGGGAAAGCAATCAGCCCCAACCTCTACCAATATTTAAGATATTTTTCTTATACCTGCAGAATACTTTCAAGTGATGAGGGGATTTAAATATAAAATAGACACTAAATATTTTTATTGAAGAATGAAAGTAAATAGTTGTATCAATGTGAAAGAGAAGAAAATGAGAGAGTGAAGAGCTAGAGCGTTGATGATTTTATCTCTTGGCTTTCAATTCTATTTAATTGATGTGAGGCTACTTATTTATGTTTTGGTTTGGTTTCAGGGCTTCACTCAGCAGTCCTCAGGACTTATTCCTGTGATTACCCACTGTATGGCACGGGGTCATATGTGGTGCCAGGGATGGAAGTCGGTTGATCATATGCAAGACTGCTGTGCTATTTGTACTATACCCTACCCACTGTACTATCTGTCAGTCCTGTTTTGACATTATAGTCAAAGCTTAACATGGTCTCTCTGGACCCATGGCAGAGGGTGGTTTTCCTTGGGGAAATCTCTCCATATATCCCAGACTACTGTTTTCAGGTCAAGTCAGTTTTTCCTAATCCCAACAGTGTCTTACTAAACCATATTTTTATGGGTCATATCAGAGTTTTCCCATGTCTGTACTCTTATTACACTTCTTATAGCTCTTATCTTGTCCCATATTGAGGCCAGGTTAGCTTACTCATGTCTTGCCAGGGGTCCATTCAAGTCCGGGGATGGGTTCCATATATTGGGGTGTAAGGAACTAAGGTCAATCTGTGATCAATGGAGGCTAACTCAGGCAAACATGACAGATGCCCAGGAATAAATATCTCAGAGTCAATTAACTCCATGTTATAAAAACATAGCATTAACTGACTTCCTGCATATACAAAAAAAGACATTGCTCTAACATAGAAATATTCAGAATATATGAAGGAAAGACAAAAGCAATATTTCATTTGGAATGCAAAATCCAAAACCATCAGAAAGTTAACTTTGTAAATTGTTGTCTCTGATTAGAAGATAATTTGACCAAGAGGTAGGAAAAGAAAGAAAGAAGGAACGGTAACAGTTAAACAGACAATAGTGTGTGCCTCCGGGAGCACTGGAGTGGTACCATTCAATTAGCCTAAGCACCCCAAAGGAGGACAAAGACAATCCACTGTTAAACTTGGAATGCTTAGTACTCTAATCCAACATCTCTCTGTTATTTCTTTCACAAGGGACATATTTTCTCTATATGCATTTCTTATTTCATATTTTTCTTTCTTTATATTTCTCTCTATATGATTATTTCATGTATTTCCTTAATTAAGATATTCTAAATATATTATGTGTTTAACAATATTTTGGATATACTTATATTTTCTATTTCTCTTGAAGTTTGATGTTTCCATATAAAATGAAGCATTTTTTGTTTATTCATTCTTGACCTGCTATTTTTATATTGATTTATTTTTTTCTGGGCGGGGCGATAGCCCAGCGGGTAGGGCGTATTTTTTCTAACATTTTATTTTTATTTATGTATTTATTCGAATAGTTTGACTTATAAACAACCATTCTCAGGGTTTATTCCTGGCTCAGTGCCTCAGAATCACTCTTGACGGTACTCCGGAAATCATGAGGGGTGCCAGGCATCAAACGTACAAAAAAAACTAGCGCCTTACACTCTGCTTTGCATCTCCAGGTGCTCTTACAGTTATTTAGTGAAGTCTTTTCTACTTCCAGTGTATGTTTTCCATCACTTGCAAATAATAGTTATTTAACTTATTTTAAGATTTTCCATGTTTTTTATTGACTGTTTTATGTGCTTAGGACTTCATAAATTATATTGTGGGACTAGTAAAATAATATATGGCAAATAACACTAGACTTTCATGTTTCAGATACTGGTTTGAAACCCAGCAGCACAGGGACTTCTGAGCATTGTCATGGTTTCAAGGAAAAACCCAACATCCGGGGGACAAAGGAACAACACTGATCTAATTGTGTATGGATCACTGGGAGAAGCTTCCAAAGTTCTGAGCTGGACTTCATTGAAATAAATTGTATCAAATAATATAGAAAGTGGATATTCTTGTCTAAAGTCAGATCTGAAGGGAAGGTGCTAATTTTTGATGACTGATTATCATGGTATGCCATAGTTGTTTTATATTGCACCCTGTTGAGGTATAGCACTTTTTTATCCCTATTTTTTAAGGATTTTTATTATATGTAGATGTTTAAGTTTGTCAAAGAGAGAGAGAGAGAGAGAGAGAGAGAGAGAGAGAGAAAAGGCAAGGTGCTGCCAAAGAGGCAGGCTGGGGGGAAAGGGGTGGGAATCAGGGAACATAGGTGGTGGGAGGTGGGCACAGGTTGTGGGATTGGTGCTGGAACATTGTATGACTGAAACCCAAACATGAACATCTTTTTAATTGTATATCTCACAGTGGTAAAATAAAATGTGAAAAAAAAAATGGGGCCGGGCGATAGCCCAGAGGGTAGGGCGTTTGCCTTGCATGTGGCCGGCCCATGCTGGCCTGGGTTTGATCTGTGGCATCCCATATGGTCCCCGAGCACGGCCAGGAGTAATTCCTGAGTGCAGAGCCAGGATTAACCCCTGAACATTGCCGGGTGTGACCCAAAAAAGCAAAAAAAAAAAAATCCAGTTCTCTATATGATAATAAGACTGTTATAGTCCCAGTTACAGTACTGAAAAAACATACATCCCCTAGGAAAAGGAAGCCTCAATTTGCAAGACTAGGAGTTTGCCCAGCTAGGAACTTAAGTCCAGGGTTTTCCTGTTATTGGATTGTATACCTGAACCTGTGAGAGTGAAGCCTTTTAAACTTTGCTGGATTCCTGAGTTTTGATCCACTCCCCACCAACCGGGAAGTAGAAGGGAATTTGTTCCCTGGTATTGTTGGGGACCCCGGTGCCTCCCAGACACACCCTTAGACGAAAAACAGTTTAGGAGAAAAATGGAGAACTATCGAACACTAAGGGGTGAAAACAAAGTGACGCAGCTTCTAATTCAACTTTTTCCACTGAAAATAAAACTGGATATTAATCCTTTTCAGTAAAGTGGGGGGACACTTTTAAGAGAGACTTCTTCCTCAGTACAGATGGTTATTCAAGGGCAGCCCCCACCTGAACTTCAGAATCCTTCCATGAAATTAAACATTTGAAATTATAGAAATTGGAGGGCAGAATTTTGTTCCATTCCACTCAGTTCTTTATAAGTTTCCTTAGTTCTTTATAAGAGTCCATAATATTGAATTATTTTTGCATTAGATGTAAGAATATTCAAATAATATTATTTTGAAAATATCAAAATATTTTAATAACTATATTTTGTACCATAAACTTTTTTTGCTTTGGCTTAGCCATGTAATTAAAACCCTTTACTTGTAATATTTCCAATTGTCATTAGATATGCTAGCAGTAAATTACCCCAAATTGTCTAGCTAGACATTAATAGACCTAAGCCTTCTACTTCAAGACTCTTCTTGAGTCTTGAAGGTCTGAGAGCATTAGAAAAGAGGTGAGGTGTTTGCCTTGCATATTGGTGACCCATGTTCAATCCCTGGATTCTTGTATGGTCCCTTGAGCACCCCTAAGATTAATTCCAGAGTGTAGATCCAGGAGTAACAATTGAAGATTGCAGATTTGTTAAAGCAACAAAAAAAGAGCAAAAAAAAAGATACTATGTTTGAGTTTTCTTTCATTCTTACTCTTATTTTGGCATTGCTTAACAAAAACATTTCAGTTTAAAAGAAACTATATTGCATTGCAACACAGATGCAGTAAATCACTTAATAAATTTGATATGTAACATGCAAAACTGTTACAGAACACAATATATTCACCTCTTGGTGATTGTTAGGTTAAAAGTTACAACCAAAGAAGGAATATTTTTAAAAAAGTAGTTTTTATTAACGATGACTAATGGAGACAGGGAAATTAACATTTCAAAGTAATGTCTCCCCAAACATGGTGATGGGGAGAATTTATGGGTCTTAAGAATTTTGAATGCTTGGAGGTAATGTGATTGACTCATGTGGTTTATATTTGTTCTATGTTTGTGGGAGGGTCAGGCTATTATTGCTGAGTGTTCATAAAATAATGGATAAGTTCCTTCCTGGGCAGAGATGTTATTGAGATGTTTCCTAAGGTTACCTCCTAAAAAGTGTGCCCATCCTTAGTACAAAGCTTGGTTGAACAACAGAAAGTTTTAAGCTTGTTCTGATTACTAAAATGAGTTTCTTTCAGGAGGTTCACTAATAAGAGCAACCAGATGATGTATTCTATTAAACCACAGTGGAGAAGTTGTAATGGCAAGTCCAATAGTTAATGCTGTTTGGTAACTACACCTGACAAACAAAATGACAGGATGCTACAATCCCTAAAACCTCACATTAAGAAATTATGTCATGTTGGACATGGAGTCTATCATGCTGAGTGAAATTAGTCAGAAGGAAAAGGACAGATATAGAATGACTGCATTCATTAATAGGATATAAATAGATACCAGTGTTTTAATAAATATGGGAAATGGTAATGGCAGATTAAAACTCACCACTGAATATACACAAAGAGACTTAAGTGACAAACTCTAAATATCTGCAGGGCTAGCCACAGTGTGTAAAATAAGAGGGAGAGAGATGCAGAGACAGAGAGAGAGATAGAGAGAGAAAGAGAGGAAACCGGGGTACCTGCTATTAAGGCGGCCTGGGGGGGGGGAGGGGGTACATTGGTGGTGGAAATGGGGCACTGGTGGAGGGATGGGTGCTGGAATACTGTATTACCAAGAACCAATTATGAACACCTTTGTAATTGTATGTTTCATGGTGGTATAATAAAAAAAATTAAAAAAAAGAAATTATGTCATGAAAATCATTTATAATTGTATTCTTCTCTTTACTTACTGCTTTTAGCATCACATCTGGTTGATTCAGATTTTACTACTGCTCTGTGCTCAGGGATAAGTCTTGGAAGAAGCTCTGGGTATCTAATCTGGTTGGCTGCATTCAAGGCCTGTGACTTATTCATGATAATATTTCTCTGGTCCTTATTTTCTCTTTTTGCAGTATGATGAAAAAAAAGTTGACCAAAAATCTGATTGCTGTGAATTTTTATTAGGTGTACTCCATTCACACCCCACATGGCAGAGCCTGGTAAGCTATGTGTGACATATTTGATATGCCAAAAACAGTAATGGTAATAGACCTCATTCCCATGACCTGAACTAATGATTTGAGGCTCTTCATATTCCTGGAGCGAGCAGAGGCCTTGGTCTATACTAACATTCAACAGGGACAAATGGAGAAGTTACTGGTGCCCACAATGAACACTGGGAAGACAAGTGATACAAGTGATCCTCTTTTCACATTTATGAATCCATTACATACATCCTAAACATTAAAAATGTATGAATCCATTAAACATTTCCCTTGCTTTCAGTTATTACCCAGTTACTTATTTTATATTAAATCCTAAATACTAGCATGTACTATTCTGTTACTTCTACTAAATTATAACCAATAGGGATATAATATCTTGCAGAAAGAAGTTTAGTTAGCATTTGTCAAATGATAAAACAATTCATTCTGACTAGAGAGGTAATATTTTTCTAAGGGTTCAATCTAAAGGAACCTATATAGTCTCATGAACCATGCCATGATTATCTGAGAGCATAATAGAGTAAGGTCTGAATATCATCAGATATGGCTCCTTTTAGGAATTGATAAATAAAGAAAGAAATGAAAAATTTATTTATTTTAAGATTGAGTAATCATTCTTATAATAATTCCACTCTGTTGATAGTCAATTATGAGCATTTGCAAAAAATAGAATTGGTTAGATTTTAAATATATAACTTTTCATTTGAAGAAGTTTAAAATTAAATAGATATTACAAAATATCTTTTTATTATCTGACTTAAAATATATAATTTAAGAATGCAATATTATCTGTTTATTTTTGTATTTTCAGCATTATTATTGAGACAATAATTGAAATTGAATATTCATATGAATTTTCAAGGAAAGATAAAAGAAAACACTTAACTATAATAATATTAAGTGAGATTTTGATCTCTCACACTGGCCTGTCTCCACCTCAGGTATTCTCCCTGGGGTGTGCGGCTGGCCAAGCCGGCACCTGTGGCTGTGGTAGAGCCCCCAAGTCTCAGCAGAAGGTGGAACTACAACCCCCAGAAGTCCGAGCAGAAGCGGAAGTAAACAGACATTTTGAACTCTCACACTGGCCTGTCTCCACCTCAACTATTCTCCCTGGGGTGTGTGGCTGGCTGGGGTGGGTGCCTGTGGCCGTGGTAGAGCCCCAAGTCTCAGCAGAAGGTGGAACTACAACTCCCAGAAGTTCGAGCAGAAGCAGAAGTAAATGGACATTTTGAACTCTCACACTGGCCACACTGGAATGAGAGTCTTTGGATCAGTATACCTGGGCTGGACTTCCCTTTCCTCACAACTCCACCCAGCAGACCAGCCCATCACAGCTCAGATCATTGAAACCCACCCTGCAGCAGGTTTTTTTTCAATCCGGCCCAGGTATGCTGAACCAAAGACTCTCAGACATGGGGCAGAGCTGCTACTTGCTCTCCCTGTGCCCAGACACTCATGAGGCACCAGGGTGGCATGGCGGGTTCTAGTCCTGGACTGCCACCCCTGCAGAGCCTCACAACAAGCCAGCTGACCCCCACTACTCCTTGGGGGCTGCCGTTTTCCACATCCCGTACTTCCCTCTCATCACAATTCCACTCAGCAGACCAGACTATCACAGCCCGGCTGCATGGTTCATCCATAAATGCTTTATTTCGAGGTGACTACAAGAGTATGCCACCCGCTCGGCAAGCCTGGCAAGCTGCTTGTGTCATATTTGATATGCCAAATACCAGTAACATTTATATTAAGTCATTCCCATGACCTAATATAATGGTTTGAGGCTCTTTATGTTCCTGGAGCAAGCAGATGCCTTTGGGTTCTACTAGCATGAGACAGGACATATGGAGATATTACTGGTGTCTGCTCTAGCAAATGCATGATGAACGGAAAGATAGTGATAATGATAATAATAAAGTTCTCAGTGGTTTCTTGCTCTCTATGGAGAAATTCAAGATGACAATACAACAAAATGCATGAAATAAATTATGTTTTCTTTTCATGTGAAATCCAGTTTTAGAGAGTTTTTTTTTTATATAGGTGAATGTGGTATTTGGGTTGTTTTTCACGGTATCTGGCATAATTCCCAGCTGTACTCTGTCAACTGAGCTAGTGCTCAAACCAAGGGACTAGAGTTGTGTGCTGCACAGATTATGTGGGGCCTTAAATCACTTGGGCCATATGTGGTGGATTTTAGAGAACTCCAGGACCAGTAATGCTTAGGTCCTCTTGGAATGGCCACACTATGATGCTCAGAAATTGTTAAAGGTGATCAAATATGTGTTTCTATATCAAACCCATATAGAAGCATATACATTCTTTAGTTATACATGCCAATATATTTAAAAATTCTGGTAAAAAAATTGTGAATATGCCTCATAAACTGGAATACTATACTAAGTTAATAACACACATCAGTTATGATAATATGTAAGGGCAACAATTAGTGAAATAGCATCCCGACTATAAAAATAACTCGATTACAAACTTTTATCTTTATTTTCAATAAGATTTACTATCTAATTAAGTGAAAATAATCTCTGGTTTTGGGCAGATTATCAGCAGAATTTTGCGACCATCTCTATTTACCTAGAGAAAAGGAGATTCTATAACCTTATCTATTACATAGTGATAACCCATAGCCTTACTTAATATTTTTTATTTGCTAAACATTGCAATCTAAAATGAACATTCATACAAATATTAAACTTCTAGTTAATTTTACAAGAATACAAGCAGAATTAAAACAAAATATTTAGTCAAAATGTTTAGTCTTGAAAGTCAGTATACTGATACTTTGGTAACAGTTACTAAACTATGATCACTTGACATCCCATTGTTCATTGATTTGCTCCAGCGGGCACCAGTGACATTTCCATTTGACCTTATCACATGCCAGTGAAGTTCAATGGCATCTGCTTGCTTCCGGATTACGAAGAGCCTCAAACCGTTCATTCAGGGTCTTGACGAAGAAGTCTGACCATCTTGTAGGTGGGGCGGTTATGTGATCTTTGGACATCCCGTAAGGATACAATCAGTAACGGCTCTATTCCAGCGGTCGTCTCCAAATCGCATCACATGTCCAGCCAATCTGATTTTCGATGCCTTGGCAAACAAGACAGCATCCCTGACTCTGGAACAGCGATGGAGGTCGGAGCTTTGATTTCTTCTCTCACTTGAGTGAGGAGTGATATTCTAAGCATAGCTTTTTGAGTCCTCTTTGGGAGATCAGAATAGAGTTTTCAACATGCTTTCGTAGGGCCCAGGTCTCTGAGGCATATGTTAATACAGGAAGAATGGTGGAGTCAAAGAGATGAGCCTGGAGCCAGAGGTTCTTTTGTTCTTCTACTATTTCTTCGATGCTCTTGAAGGCATTCCATCCTGCTCTCTTCCTCTTGCACAACTCAGGTTTTATGTCATTCATCATGTTGACTTCTCGACCTAGGTATACATAACTGCTGCATTCAGAGATGTTTGTTACATTGAGAGTGAATGGGGCCTCTGGAACTAGTTCATTTTTCATGAACAGAGTTTTTTTTTTTTT
>JAJIBD010014368.1:0-13974 GCA_021461705.1 Cryptotis parvus
CTGCTCTCTTTGTCTTCTGACAGCGTAACAGGTTGTTTCCATTGTGTACTTCCCCAGCAATACAAGGTAGTAGTATGTGCTGCCTGTTTACTTGAATGTGTGCTTGTAAATTATCCTTTTTCTTTAAATGCATAATCTCCATCAAAGTGTCACTCATTCTTTGAATCCCTCATGCTTAGTTGTGAGAAGATACTTGTTGTTGAATAAAGAATGTTTGTGCTGGACAGGGAGGTAATACAGCAGCTATGGTAACGCCAGTGTGCCCCGACCCCGTCTCCATCCTCAGCACCACTGTCCTCCTGAGCAGTCCCAGATGTACCCCCTGAAAGCCCCCAGCCACCAAGCGTGACTCCGGTGGTTCCAGGGTACCACAGGGTTTGAGTGTTGCAGTGCTTCCTGAGCCAGAAGCAGTTAACTGCTTGCCCAGTTAGCCAAGTCCCACCCTGAGTACTGCATGGGAGGGAGGCTACCACTGCTCACCCCAACCCCTGGAGGACTAGGGGAATTTTTATCTTGTTCTGGCTAATGGTTTGGAGACTGAGGTAGTGGTGCGAAGAGTTATAATGGGAGGGGTCAGAACGATAGTTTGGCAGGTAGGGCATTTGCCTTGCACGCGGCCAACCGGGATCGATCCCCAGCATCCCATATGGTCCCCCAAGCACTGCCAGGTGTAATTCCTGAATGAAGAGCCAGGAGTAACCCCTGAGCATTGCTGGGTGTGACAAAAAAAAAGCATAAATAAATAAATAATGTAGGGTTGGTTTTTTTTTTTTTTTTCTTTTCCTTTTTGGGTCACACCCAGCGGCACTCAGGGGTTATTCTTGTCTCTGCACTCAGGAAATACTCCTGGCGGTGCTCGGGGACCATGTAGGATGCCAGGGATCAAGCGAACCTGGGTCGGCTGCATACAAGGCAAACGCCCCTACCCACTGTGCTATCTCTCCGGCCCATGATTTTTTTTTTAATTGGTAGTGGTAGGGATGGTAGGGAGTGTTTGGACCAAGTGCAGCAGTGCTCTCGGCTTGATTCTAGCGCTGTGCTCAGGGATTACTCCTGGGGGACTGAGGACCACATGCTCTTGACTGAACTTGGTGGGCCATGTGCCAGGAAAGTGTCTTAACCCCTGCACTGTCTCTTTCGCTCCAAAAAAAATTTTTTTTTTTAATTTTAGAACTTAATCTTGGGACTAGAGATGTAGTACAGAGGGTAAGGCTATTACAGCCTGATGCAGATGAGGCAGAAGCAGCGGTGGCTGGTCTCTGTGTTAGATCGCGATTCCCAGGTTCTTCCATATTTTCAAGAATGAAAATATTGAATAATAAAAATGCTCAGACTCAGTTGAAGTAGAAAAGTGTATTGGAAAGTAGAAGAGAGAAGAGAGAGTTCCTCCCTTGTGGGGAGGAACTTAGTATAGGACTAAGTCAAAGTAAGGGATTTTGTGTAAGCCCTTTTTTAAAGGCTCTCTATGGAATTATCAACTAACAAATGGTATAGAGGATGCAAAGAAGTTACAGGTAAAGGCTTTTCCTGTAGCACTTTTAAATGGAAATTGGGATCTTTACATTTTTAAGATATACATGCTACAGAAGATTACCAGTGTGCCTTCCTTTCCATTTGCCTCAGGCTTTGTGGGCTTCCTGTGAGCCTAAGATTCAAGGGAGAATTTTATGGGCCTGCAAAAATCTGGGAATGTTAAGAAAGGACCTTGGGGATGAAGTACGACTTAGGGAAATGGGGGAGGGGAGATGAAGCATCTGGCAAGAAGAAACTGGCTTCTTCCATGGGCAAGGGGAAACTGAGGCTTCCTCCTTCAAGCCAACCCAGGTTCAATCCTCAGTATCCCATATGGTCCCCCTAACACTGCCAGGAGTGATTCCTGAATGCAGAGCTAGGAATAACCCCTTAGCATCTCTGGATGTTACCCAAAAAGTGGGAGGAGGAAGAACTTAGTCCCATGTTGGATGGCAGGCCTAGCTAGCTTGAGAGCTTTGCTATTTAGTCTGTTTTCATCTATCCACTCACAATTTAATCTATTTACATGTTAAGCCAGGGTTCATGCTAATGAGATCTTTCTTCTGTGTAAACACTGATGGAGATTGTGGCAGTTACAGAAGTTTCCTTGACTCTGAATGAGTAACTTCTGAATTATTATTATATATCTACTATGACTTCTATGTTATCTAGATTTGGTCACAGCTCCTCTTTAGACCTAGTGGTCCCAGCGTGGGACAGTTAGAATTTACCAGGAGACTACCAGCCTGGCTACATTGAGACTATCATTTAAGATTTATAGGAAGAGTCATCCTAGTTTGCCCTCAAGCAGGCGAGTGTGACCCTTTCAGTATACAGACAACAAGATACTCAGAATCACTCTGGTGCAGATATAAATAAGAAGGACCTTGTGGCTACCATCTAGATTACATGAAGCCCATGAAATTAAGAAGTATTACTTTATACCTGCCCCCCCTCTCTCTCTCTCCAGTGTTTTACATAAGAGATAATCTCGGAAGAAGGGATTAGTCCTTGGCATAATCATTTGTTTAGACCTGTAGTAGGGTGTGGCACGAGATGAGAGCCTACTACTGAGAGTGTACCACTTACACTGCAGAGTCTGGCTACCTGTGTTGTATTTGATATGCAAAAAACCAGTAACAATTATAGACCTCATTCCCATCATCTGAAGGAATCGTTTGAGGCTCTTCAAGTTCCTAGAGCAAGCAGATGCCCTTGGGCTACACTTGCTTGTATGGAGATGTTACTGGTGCCAGCTCGAGCAAACTGATGAACAATGGGAAGACAATTGATACAAGTGAGGGTGTGGTACCACCCTTTTACACTCTTCTACTCTCTAGAAGCTGTTTAGTTGATCTTTGTTGACAGGACCCTCCCTGAAGTTAGGATTACTTTTGTGTATATAAGGGGATTGACTTGAGGTACTGCATCCACTTTGGTGGGACTCTGTCTGGTGGCATCCTCTTTGGTAGGAGACTTGGGCCATCCTGCATAGTCTAAATTCTGACCAAAGCTAAAGGTCTTCCATTATATTGGATTGTGGTGGTAAAGCTTGTACTATTAAAAGCCTTTTGGAACTGTGCCGGACTCGTGAGTTTTCATCCATTCACTGGTGCCCTCAGAGGTTGAAGAGAACTTCTGTCTTGATACTGTTGGGGACCCCAGCGACTCCCGACAGTCCTTTATTACTTTCTTGACTGGCCTCTTCCTTTCCCAACTACCTTTCAACTTTTTAATTTTAATCCTGAGTAATGCACTTAATTTTTTTAAATTCCCTTGCCTCTTTAAAATTTAAAAAAGAATTATTTGAGACACTGTTCATAATACTGTTTATGCTAGTATTTCCTGCCTTTAGCATTCCAACGCCACACCCTCAGCCTAAGTGTCCACTTTCCGCTACCATTATCTTTTGCTTTTTATTATTATTATTATTATTATTATTATTATTTTGCTTTTTTGGGTCACACTGGGCAATGCTCAGGGGTTTCTCCTGGCTCTGCACTCAGGAATAACTCCTGGCAGTGCTCGGGGGACCATATGGGATGCTGGGGATCGAACTTCGCCGGCATGAGCTGGCTGCATGCAAGGCAAATACCCTACCGCTGGGCTATTGCTCCGGCCCCTTGTTTATTATTAAAGTTTACCTTTCACCTCTCTGTTGCGATAACCTAGGTTATACACTCTTCTGGGTTCGCACTCTAACTATAATGCTTGCCAAGAATCACTGTAGTGCTCACACATGTTCTTGTTATTGGTCACCCTTGCACACATGGTTTTTGAACAACATGGTGTTTGTGCAAGTTGTGTTCACTTGGCGTCACACTCTTTAGCTGTGGTGTAAGCTTTTGCTTACACCTGGTCGCAGTGCAGCTGGAAATTGCTTATGGTACCTAGTAGGTGTATCAGTGCACTAATGCCGGGCAGCTGCAGAGTTCAGAGCTTCTAAAATAGTGTTTCCCCAGGGCTGAGTCATACATGGCAGCCACTTGACCCACAGAGAACCCTTTTCACAGTTCCCTTCCTTCTCTTAGAAGGTAAAAATGAGTTGATGTAAATGAATTGTACACTTAATCTTTTGTCCTAATGGAATTTTTTTTTTCTTTTTGGGTCACACCCAGCAATGATCAGGGTATACTCACGGCTCTCCGTTCAGGAATTACTCCTGACAGTAATCAGAGGATCATATTGAGATGCCCGGGATTGAACCCAGGTTGACCACATGCAAAGCAAATGCCTTACCCACTGTACTATTGCTCCTGCCCACCTATGGAATTTTTTCTGACTTGAAGTTTCCTGTGTTTGTCTTGTGGCTTCTATTAGAGTGATTGGTTGTTAAGTTTTTGCCTAAGGAAAAAAAAGTGGTGATGGCCATCTCCTTGAACAGGTGGTAGAACTGGTGCGTGTTCAGAAGTTGGACAACCCTGTATTGTACCCTCTTTTTCTTTTTTTTTTTTTTTTTTTTTTTTTTTGCTTTTTTGGGTCACACCTGGCAATGCTCAGGGATTACTCCTGGTTCTGCACTCAGGAATTACTCCTGGCGGTGCTCGGGGGACCATATGGGATGCCAGGGATCGAACCTGGGCCAGCATGGGCCGCCACATGCAAGGCAAATGCCCTACTCGCTGGGCTATCGCTCCGGCCCTCTTTTTAAATTTTTTTATTGAATGAAATGTTCTTTTGTTTGTTTGGGAGGTTATATTTGGCTATCTGCAGAGGTGCCTATTCATTCATTCATTCATTCATTCATTCATTTTGCTTTTTGGGTCACACCCAGCAATGCTCAGGGGTTATTCCTGGCTCTTCGCTCAGGAATTACTCCTGGCGGTGCTCAGGGACCATATGGGATGCCGGGATCGAACCCCAGGTCGGCCGCGATGCAAGGCAAATGCCCTATCTGCTGTGCTATCGTTTCAGCCCCCTCTTTTCAAGAAGTGAATTAGCAGGGCATTGATAATGGTGAGCAAATAGATTGAAGCCAAAGAGTCTAATAAAGACAACCTTCAAAGGAGCTAAGATTGTTGGTAGGAGGTAGTAGATCTAAAGGCCAATAGAAATAAGTTCTTTTCATTGGTGAGGCTATAATTCTAGGTGCTGGTTCTTTTCAGCTTTCCTGGAGAACACAGCCTTTGTGGTGTGCTCAGTAGGGTGGCCTCTGCAGTCTTAAGAATTGTGAGTCTATCTGGTCTCTCAGCTCTTCGGTACCACCTCTCATCATCAGGTCCGTAAGAAGAAATGAGAGAAAAATGATTTGATTGTGTTTTTCAGTAAAATAAGAAACAACATTTTCCACACTGATTTTGAAACCCCCTTTTCATTCCCCTACAGTGACTTGATTTTGAAACTAGACAGTGGAACATGCTTATATGTTGAATTTAAGGTTCACTGTTTTTCAGGGAAAAAAGAGCCAAAGGAACTCCATACATCTTAAAATACAGAGGAAGTGTGGGGTCAGGGGAGACAGGAGAGGAAGTGACTTAATTCCCATAGAGTCTTGCATATCTCAGAATTGTTTCATGGTAACTGAAGAGATTTTTATAAAAAAACAAGCTTTATCTTGTTTCTGTAGCTGTTTACTTTATGAACACCTTTATTACAGTGTCTTTGTTGGTTGAGGTCTTTGTTTTGTTTTTTATTTCTTAAATGTTTTTTTGGTTCTCAGTAATATTAGGGATGGTTTCTCATGAATATAATTTTGTCGGGGGACGCTGCTGGGGTCCCCAACAGTGCCAGGAAGCGAGTTCCCTTCTACCTCCGAAGCCGGCGGGAATGGATGAAGACTCAGGAATCCGATGCAGTTTTAAAATGCTTTACTTACCCACAGGTTCAAGCATACAAATCAGCAACAGGAAAAACCCTGTGCTTAGGATTCCTGGCTAGAACCCCAGACACGTGTAAGCCAAGATGGCAGCCACCACGTGTTAAGGCCCTGTAAAGAGGAGACAAAGACAAGACTCCCAAGAAGAGTGCAAGCCCAAAAGAGAGAGAGAGAGAGAGAGAGAGAGAGAGAGAGAGAGAGAGAGAGAGAGAGAGAGAGAGAGAGGAGAGGGAGGAGAGAGAGAGAGAGAGAGAGAGGAGGGAGAGAGAGAGAGAGAGAGAGAGAGAGAGAGAGAGAGAGGGAGGGAGAGAGGGAGGAGAGAGAGAGAGAGAGAGAGAGAGAGAGAGAGAGAGAGAGAGAGAGAAAAAAAGCCGGCTGTTTTTATACCCCCTGCAACTCAGACCTCCCACTATTATGGGAAGCAGGGAGGGTCAAATGCCCTCAGGTAATTCTCCCAGCACCTTACCTATTATATGCTAATGTTTTAAGCCAAGATCTGCCTGGAAATGCCTTTATAGGGTAGAGAAGGGGGTTTCTGAGATGGCATGTCTCTGTACCAAAGACTAATGCCAGTTAAATATTTCTCCAAGCCTTCACAAGAGCCTGCTTCACGGTAGTTTTGTATTTTAGTTGCCTTTGAGTTATCAGGGAGCCATGCTTGCTTGCTTGGAGGCAAACAGCATTTCTCTCTGGGCTCATTACTTAGAGATCCAACGTGGCTGGGCAAATATGCTGGTAAGATCTAGCTAGTCCCACGATGATTGTGGTAGCATGAGAGAATATTTATACCAGCCAGTACAGAATACATGGTCAGATAAACTGCCACATTTCAACTACCCCTTATCTACTAAGTGATTTGCAGGAGGCAATCCAGGGCAGATGCAGAGGTTTTTATGCTTTTAGGTGTCCTGTAACATAATTCCACGTCACACCCATCACCTTTGTACCCATCTCCCTCGCTGAAGGACTCTAGCCCCCTTCCCTCTTATCAGCTGCAGCTCAGTTGGGTGGATCAGTTCCCCTATTACATTGTTTTGGATTTTTGTTGCTCTCTCGTATCATTAAATCCCACATCTGTTACTTTCTGTTCTTTCTAATGACTTCACTCAGCATTACAGCCTCTAGATCTATCCAAATAGCTTGATTTTGTTGTTTCTAAGAGCTGCACAGTCATGTTATTACTGTGTCTTTAAAACTGAAAATTGAGAAAACAAAATAAAATGGTTTTATTTATTTCTATGTTTATTTTGGATTTTACAGCCACACCTTATGGCGCTCAGGACTCTGTGCTCAGGAGTTACTTCTGGTTGGACTGGGAGACCTTATCCGTTGCTGGGGAGTAGCCTGGGATCTAACTGGAGTCAGCTGCTTGCAAAACAAGTGCCTTATCCTTGTATTTCCTCTCCAGCTTCAAAATAGAAATTTCACTTTTTGTTGATCTCTGTTTTATTTTGGGCCACACTTTATGATTTTCAGGACTTACTCCTGTCTTTAAGCTTAGGGATTACTTCTGGTTGGCTCAGGGAATCATATAGGATTCCAGGGATCAAATTTGGTTTGACTGCATGCAAGGCAAGCACCCTTCCCATTGTACTCTCTGGCTTCAGAATCCTAAGTTTTGTTTTTTTTTTGTCTTTTTTTTCTTGGGTGGGGAGTCCACACCTGGCAATGCTCAGGGGTTACTCCTGGCTCTGCACTCAGGAATTACTCCTGACTGTGCTCGGGGACCATATGAGATGCCAGGGATCAACCCAGTTGGTCACATGCAAGGCAAAAGCCCTACCCGCTGGACTATCTGGGAGTGCCTGGAGCAAGTTCTGAGCACAGTTTGTTTCCCAAAAACAAACAACTGAGGGTTTGTGCCAAGCTATAGTACTGCAGATAGGGCATTTGGTTTACACATGACCTACCTGGGTTTGATTTCTGGAACCCTGTATGGTCTCCCAAGCCCTGCGAGGAGTAAGCTCTGAGCACCACTGGATATAGTCCAAAAAGCTAAAGATAGATAGACAGACAAACAGACTGATCAGATAGACAGACAGACAGACTGATCCATCTAAAGCTTCCTGGGGAGTAGGTCAAAGGACTAGAGTGCTTGCCAGAGTTAAGTAGGACCGCAGGTTTGATTCCCAGTACTCTGGCCTCCTCAGCACCAACAGTTACAATCCTGGTGGCCCTCAGCTTGGGAGGCACAAAACTGTGATACAAAATATGATATAAAATATGCAAAGCATTTGTAAGGAATTGTGGTGAAATGAGTGGAATATAATCTTAGCATCAGATATCTTCAAAATAATCAAGTTGCCATGTGTCAAGGCGTGGCGTAGGGTATATTCTGTTCCTAGAGCTGAGTTCATTTGCATTCTTGGCTTTCGCTAGCTTGGAGCCTGGTAGGTGTTATTCAGACACAAGCCAACCAACCATATTGCTTCATAGAACACAAAGTTAGAGCAAGAGGCCGCTCGTGTCCTTTTAGGAAATGACAGACTGGCCAGGCAGTGAACACTGTTGCTAGGGAGCATTTTGGGAATGGTTTTTGTTGTGCTTTCATCTAAAAGGAATTT
The DNA here is from genome assembly GCA_021461705.1 of Cryptotis parvus. Taxonomy (NCBI): domain Eukaryota; kingdom Metazoa; phylum Chordata; class Mammalia; order Eulipotyphla; family Soricidae; genus Cryptotis; species Cryptotis parvus. The sequence continues at coordinate 8,392 of JAJIBD010014368.1, forward strand.
GACCCTGTCTGGTGAAAGGCCTGTATAAACAGGATGGAGAAGGTTGCTGGACAGCTGTGGCGCCGTGAAAAGGCGTTGTGTGGGTGTACCTGACTCCTTCCTTTCTTCCCTTTCCTTTCTTATGTTTTGGTTGGGAGTATTGAATTTTATAAAATGCATGAATTAAAATGTGTGCTTGCCCCAGAAAAATTGAGAAAAGATTTCTATAGGCATCTGTTTCAAACTTGCTGTTTTGTTCCCTTTGTTTCATTCTCTGCAGTTTCATTTTGATTATTGCGATTGTTGAAATTCATGGTGTTAGCTATTTGCTAGCAGTCCTCTATCATCACTGTATCACTGTCTTCCCGTTCATCATCGATTTGCTCAAGCGGGCACCAGTAACATCTCCACATGACCTGTCTCATGCAAGTAGAGCCCAAGGGCACCTGCTTGCTCCAGGAACATAAAGAGCCTCAAACCATTCCATCAGGTCATGGGAATGAGGTCTATAATTGTTACTGGTATTTGGCATATCAAATACGACACGGGTAGCTTGCCAGGCTCTGCCGTGTGGGTAGCATACTCTTATAGTCATCTCAAAATCCAGCATTTATTGATGAACTGCGCGGCCGCTTGCGCCGTGCGAGCCGGGCTGTGTTAGGCTGGTCTGCTGGGTGGAGTTCTATCATAGGCACCGTATTTAAAGCCTTGTTAGATGCTTTTTTTTTTGTTTTGCTTTTTTGGGTTACACCCGGCAATGCTCAGGGTTTGCTACTGGCTCCACACTCAGAAAACACTCCTGGCAGTGCTTGGGGGACCATATGGGATGCCGGGGATTGAACCCGGGCCTACATGGGCCAGCCATGTGCAAGACAAACACCCTACCCGCTGGGCTATCGCTCTGGCCCCAGATGCTTTAAGAACATAAATATCGGGGTCAGAGAGATAGCACAGTGGGTATGGCATTTACCTTGCACATAACCAACCCGTGTTCAATCCCTAGCACCCTGTATGGTCCCATGAACCCTCCATGAGTGGTCCTTGACCACAGTGCCAGGAATAAGCTCTGGGCACTACTGGGTCTGTCCCCAAACCCCCTGTCTGGGATGCCACTGGGGTCCCCGACAGTGTCGGGACAGAAGTTCTCTTCTACTTCCAAGGATGCCGGGGGAACGGATGAAAATTCACGAGTCCGGCGCAGTTCCAAAAAAGACTTTTAATAGTACAAAAGCTCTTCCACAGCAGTCCAATATAATGAAAGAACTCTAGCCCTGGTCCAAACTTAGACCATACAAAAGAGCCCAAGTCTCCCACCAAAGAAAAAGGATCTCACTCGAGAGGAGTCCTACCGAGGGGGCCTCAAGTCAGTTCCCTTTATATACACTGAAGTAATCCAGGAGGGTCAGCAGAGAACCCTAAACAAATTGTAGAAGGGTGGTGCCACACCCTATTACAGGTATAAACAAAAGTTAGCCAAGGACTAATCCCTTCTACCGAGATTATCTTTTATATAAAACACTAGAGAGAGAGAGAGAGAGAGAGAGAGAGAGAGAGAGAGAGAGAGAGAGAGAGAGAGAGCTGGTATAAAGTAATACATCTTAATTTCATGAGCTTCATGTAATCTAAATGGTACCCACAAGATCCTTCTTATTTATTATCTGCACCAGGGTGATTCTGAGTATCTTTTTCTACGTAAACTGAAAGGGTCACACTCGCCTGCTTGAGAGCAAACTAGTATGATCCTTCCTATAATCTTCCTATAGTCTCAATGTAGCCAGGGTGGTAGTCTCCTGATAAATTCTAACTGTCCCACATTGGGTGCAGTGGATATAAAGAGGAGCTGTGCCCAATCTAGAAAACATAGAAGTCTTAGTAGATGTATAAGTCAGAAGTTATTCAGTCAAGGTGACTTCTGTAACTGCCACACCCTCTAGCAGTGTGGCTTAAGTAGATTAAACTGTGAGTGGGCAAAAACAGCAAAGCTCCCAATCTAGCTAAACCTGTCATCCAACACCCTCCTTCCAAAAAAAATTAATACCACCTTGATCTGGCTAGTTTTAGGAATTGGTAATGCTATAAAGAATAGAACCTTCCTGACATCTCTCTCTGAAGATAATTGCGGAGTCCATAACCTGTGGATTTTTTTTTATTTTATTTATTTATTTAGTTAGTTAGTTAGTTATTTTTGCTTTTTGGGTCACACCTGGTGATGCTCAGTGATGCTCAGTGGTCACCCAGTGACCACCCCTAGCTCTGCACTCAGGAATTACTCCTGGCGTTGCTCAGGGGACCAAATGGGATGCCGGGATCGAACCCTGGCCAGCATGGGCCGGCAAGTGCAAGGCAAACGCCCTACCCGCTGGGCTATTGCTCCGGCCCCAACCTGTGGATTTTTTAGATACTACTTTGCACCTTATTTCCTTTTTTTTCTTTTTTTTTTTTTTTTTTTGGGGGGTCATACCCGGCAGTGCTCAAGGGTTACTCCTGGCTCTGCACTCAGCAACTACTGCTCGGGGGTGCTCAGGGGGACCATATGGGATGCCTCGGATCAAACCCGGTTGGCCGAGTGCAAGGCAAACACCCTACCTATTGTGCTGTCTCTCCAGCCCCTTCTTTTTTCTCTTTTTTTCTTTTTTTTTCTTCTTTTTTCTCTTAAGTCAGAAACTGCTATATGTGATACGGCAAATATGAGTTGGTTGGTTGGCTGGCTCCCTGGAAGTTTAAAACAAAAGCAATATGGTGAAAATAAAACTTGAATTTGAGTTTCTTTTGTGCTGCTACCTATAATCTTGGTTAAGCTGTTCCATATATCACTTCCATATAGAAAATAGGTTTTATATATGCCCTTCTTGTGAGTATTGAGAGATAACTTTTGTGTAAAATGCCTTTATAAACTAATTCTTTTGTGAATAAAGTTTGCTAACTCTTGACAAACAGTGCCAGTTCTCAATCATAGTTACCTGATACTCCCATCCTATGTTTGGAAGAAGTAAAAATCTTTGAAGAGAGATTGCTGATACTTTTTAGCGTGAGTTGTACTCACAAGGCTCACATACTTTCCCCTACTTTTTTTTTTTTTTTTTTTGCTTTTTTGGGTCACACCTGGCGATGCTCAGGGGTTACTCCTGGTTCTGCACTCAGGAGTCACTCCCTGGCGGTGCTCGGGGGACCATATGGGATGCCGGGGATCGAACCCTGGCCAGCATGGGCCGGCTGTGTGCAAGGCAAACGCCCTACCCGCTGGGCTATTGCTCTGCCCCCTTTTTGATCCTGTCTGTCTTTCTCTCAGTACTTTAATAGGTGATCTGTTTTTTTCACATAGCAGCTAGATTCTCAATTCAAAGTAGTAATTCAAAGTGTGCTTGTTGGAGCTCTTCAGCAAGGATCTAGAGCTGCATGCCAGGAATGTTCTTCCTTTTCCATTCTCTCTCGTACTTCTCTACTGCCTTAAAATATCTTTTGGGGGTTGGGGCTAGGGAGATGGTACAGCAGATAGGGCACTTGTCTTGCCTGCAGCCAACCCGATACCATATGGTCCCCCATGCACCCAGAAGTGATTTCTGAGCACTGTGATGGGAGTTACCCGTGAGCATTTCTGGGTGTGGCCCAAATCCCGCCTACAAAAAAAAAAAAAAAGAATCTTTGGGGTTTAGTTCCAAGTCAGTTGGAACATATGAAGAGTCTCATTTCTTATCCAAGTATTTCTCACAGGTTGACAGCCAGCCACATATAGAGATATAAAATCTCCAAGAGCAGCAGGGAGATGAAAATGAGGGTGTTGAGTTAAAAACCCTCATGCCCACAGTGTGGTCCTGGGTCCTGTGCCCTGCAGCAGAGAGTAAGGGCTCTTTTTAAATGTTCAGGAGGGCAATAATCTCTAGTGTTTGCAGCTTCACATTAGATGTATGTATTCAGAAGACCTACACGCGTCACTTTGCCAAGAATGGGATATGGATTTGTGAAGATTTTAGTGATATTTTTAATTTAATCACTATCACTATCTTCCCGTTAATCATCTATTTGCTAGAGTGGGCACCAGTAATATCTCCATATGTCCTGTCTCATGCGAGTAGAACCCAAAGGCATCCACTTGCTCCAGGAACATAAAGAGCTTCAAACCATTATATTAGGTCACGGGAATGACCTAATATAAATGTTACTGGTATTTGGCATATCAAATACTACGAGCAGCTTGCCAGGCTTGCCATGCGGGTGGCATACTGTTGTAGTCACCTCTAAATAAAGCATTTATAGATGAACCGTGCGGCCGCTAGAGCCAGGCTGTGATAGTCTGGTCTGCTGGATGGAGTTGTGACGAGAGGGAAGTCTGGATGTGGAAAATGGCGGCCCCATGGAGTAGGGGAGGGGTGGTCTGGCTTGTTGTGAAGCTCTTCTGGGGTGGCAGGCCAGGGCTAACCAAAAAAAGCAAAAAAAAAAAAAAAGTGATATCTTTGGTTTTATATTTAAATATTCGGTGCCTCTTTAGGAGCTAGGCTTAATCAGGATTTTGGTCTTTGTGGTACCTGTTTTACTAGTTTAATAAATAGCTCAGCATTTCAAATGATGTGTAAAACTTATGTATAAAGATGGTGGATTATAGGCAGTTAAAAATACACTAACAGGGTCGGAGAGCGATAGCCCAGCGGGTAGGGCATCTGCCTTGCACGCGGCCGGCCTATGCTGGCCGGGTTCGATCCCCGGCATCCCATATGGTCCCCGAGCACCGCCAAGAGTAATTCCTGAGTACAGAGCCAGGAGTAACCCCTGAGCATTGCCGGGTGTGACCCAAAAAGGCAAAAGGCAAAAAAAAACATACACTAACAGCTGGGGCCGGAGCAATAGCCCAGCGGTAGGGGCGTTTGCCTTGCATGCGCCCGGCCTGTGCTGGCCTGGGTTCGATCCCGGCATTCCATATGGTCCCCGAGCACCGCCAGGAGTGGTTCCTGAGTGCAGAGCCAGGAGTAACCCCTGAGCATTGCCGGGGAGTGACCCAAAAAGCAAAAAAAAAAAATAAAAACACTAACAGGGGCCGAGCGATAGTCCAGCGGGTAGGGCATTTGCCTTGCGTGCAGCCAGCCCATGCTGACCCGGGTTCGATCCCCGGCATCCTATATGGTCCCCGAGCACCGCCAGGAGTAATTCCTGAGTGCAGAGCCAGGAGAAACCCCTGAGCATTGCGGGTATGACCCAAGAAAGCAAAAAAAAAAAAAATACACTAACAAAAAAAAAGATAAGGTGATAAAATTTCTCCATGCACGTACTAATCCACCTTTTTCAGAGGTTGCTTCCATAGAAAATATAGATGAATTTTTATGAAATCAGGAGAAAGGGCCTAGAAAAGTTAGGAGGAGGATACAGTGCAGCTTATGCCTGTATGTGGCAATACATCTGAGAGCATCTGGAAAATCAAATAGTTAAATAATTCTTTACGTTTTCCCTGTGTCTATTCGTATTAAAACAGTTGGCTAAGGGGCCTGAGCAATAGCACAGCAGGTAGGGTGTTTGCCTTATACAAGGCCAACCCCCTCTTAGATCCCCAGCAAACCACATGGTCCCTCAGGCATCGCCAGGAGTGATTCCTGAGTGCATAGCCAGGAGTAAGGC
>JAJIBD010014369.1:0-18129 GCA_021461705.1 Cryptotis parvus
AAACTGTGTTGAAGAGTCATTTGTTAGGTACACCCTGACCTTGTCTATGATTGTGCTTCTTTGGCATTAGGATTCCTAAATGAGGGCCAAGAAGCAAATTATGTTAGCAACTTGTGAAATGCTTTATTTTTTACAGCCTATGGGGAGACAGTTTTGTGGCAGAAGGATCTAATAGAGACGGGGGAAGAGGTACAGTCACTCTAATGCTGGAAGAAAGCTTGAAAAGCAAGCGTGAGTGGCAGGGAGGCCCTTGTAACACACTCATCAACACTGCACATACCTACCATCTACACCCTGTCTGGCACTGGGCTGGTGCTAAAGGACAGGGAGTGCTGACTAGAATGGAAGGTGTATAGCTTGCCTTGGATACTGATTTTAAGTTGTTGGTATGAAGCCAGCGAGGATAGATGAGTCTCCAGGGATTACACCTGCAAGGAGGCGGTAAGACTGGACCCCACTCCCTACTGAGTGGGCAGGCTTGCACCTGCGAGTGTGACCTTCTGGAAAGATACAGATATGCTTCTCCTCAAAGGAGTTACATAGCATTCAGCCTTGATTTCTCCTCTTGTCTATACATTTTTATCTAGCTTAAACTTTAAAGCTTTTTGTGTAGCCGGGCTAAGGAATGTGCGGGCAGTGGGCTATGTGAAGCTTGCACGTACATATTTAGGGTCATCTGTATCCATGGTTTCTGTATCCATGGTTTCTTAGTTCTTAGAAAGTGACGTCAGTTTGTGCCTATCGTAAATAAAAAGAGGCCATGTTTTGCTGTCGGGCATTTGCGTCGTGAGAGCCACGGAGAAACTCACAGACTTTTCTCTGCTTCTCCAACCGACGGAGTATTCCACAACATTAAGTCATAGAAGTGCCATTGCCAGTTGAAGAAGTACAGATTTCATCTCACTTTCTTGGTCTTTTTTTTGTGGGGTGCAGTTTGGAGCCATACCCCATTTGTGCTGGGGTGGGGGGGACATTCCTACCTCTCTGTGCTCAGGGGGTCGCTTCTTCATGTTTGGATATTGTTCGGTCAAACTAGCGTTGGCTGCATATAAGACAAGCACCTTGGGGCCAGAGCAATGATACAGTAGGTAGAGAGTTTCCCTTATATGCAGTCAGGCCAATCTCCAACATCCCAAATGATCCCCCAAGTCCCCCAAGAGTCATCCCTGAGGCAGAGCCAAGAGGAAGCCCTGAAGATCACTGTGTATGGCCCCAAAACAAAGTCAAGCACCTGTAGTTTCTTTCTCTCTCACTCCTTTTTGTTTTCATCTCATCCCTTGAGAAAAGTGCTCCCCAATCAAAACAGAGGTGATTTTTAGAGTATATGACTTGGGGATGATACTTTCTCATATTTAGGTACAACGAAGGAATATAAGATTACTCTTGGTATTTCCCTGCTATTTTTCAGTGGCACTTTAGTCAGTGGCAAATACAGATCCCACTTGGTCTGGCTTCTGGGAATTTGCTGATGAAGGCCTGCCACATCCAACCACTCCATTCGGCAAGGAATGGCGATGAGGATGGAGCCTGCTGTGGCTAACCTGAAAGGCCTACCTCCTTCAAGTCCAGAATTTGTCCATGTAATGGTGTGGTAGTTAATTCACTTTTCAAACTTTCTTCCCAAACATCAGCATGGGGGGTGAGAAGCACCAGAGTACCTTCCCTTGGTATCCAAATCATCACTCAGTTCCATATTTATGTTTCTCTGCAATAGAGAATGATGGCGGGCCGGGCGATAGTCCAGCGGGTAGGGCGTTTGCCTTGCGTGGCCAACCTGGGTTCGATCCCCCAGCATCCCATATGGTCCCCCTGAGCACCGCCGGGAGTAATTCCTGAGTGCAGAGCCAGGAATAACCACTGAGCATTGCCAGTGTGACCCAAAAAAGCAAAAAAAAAAAAAAAGATGGCCTGTCAAGTAGCCAGTCTACTTCATAAGTCCCTCCCCTTTTTAGTTGGGGCCACACCCAGCAGTGCTCAGGGCTACACTCATGACTCTGTGCTGGGGGGGTCGCTCCTGACAGTGCACAGGGTGGTAACTACAGGTGCTTGACTTTGTTTTGACAGTGACAGTGCACCGTGTGGTGCTGGAGTGCAATCCTGGGTTTCCTGTATGCAAAACCTGCACTCAGCCATTAAAGCTCTCGCCTGCCCATGACCCCTCTTTTTTAATTTAATTTTTATTAAGGCACTATGATTTACAAAGTTATTTATAGTTGAGTTTTTTAGACCTACAGTGTTTCAGCACCAATCCCACAAGTGTTAGCCTCCCTCCACCAATAATGTCTCCCATACTCAGCCCCACATTTCAGCCTGCCCTCTTGACAGGCACCTTTCTAAGGCCCATTGTTCGTTTGTTGACTTCCTTTTTTTTTTCACCTTTGGGGTGGGTTTTGGCGAAACCCAGCACTGCTCAGGGATTAATCCTGTCTCCGGTGCTCAGGAATTAATACTCGGGTGACCTTATGGGATGCCAGGGGATTGAACCCGGGGCAGCTGTGTGCAACGCAGTGAATGTTCTGCCCACTGTACTATCTCTAGTTATGTACAACTTTGTAAATCACAGCACCTTAATACAAAATAAATCAAGATTACAAACAGCCTTGAAGCAGAGATAGAGAGCTATTGAAATTGAATCAAAGAAAGTATGTGTGTGTGTGTGTGTTTAATAATCACGGTCAATTAAAAAATCTTTTATGTTTATTTGGATGTTTGGGCTTACTCCTGGCTCAGTGCTCAGGGGATCACTCCTGGTAGGGGCTTGGGGACCCCTTGTGGTACCAGATTGAACAGGAAGGTGCGGAAGGCAGCTGCTGTTAAGGCAAGCTCACTTATCCCCTCTGCTATTATCTCTCCAACCTGAAATTTGCCTTCGTTAAGGAAACAGTGTCCTCTGAGCACAGAACAAAGGAGTAATCACCGAGCTCGGTTTAGTGGTCCACTAAAGGGGCGCTGGGTGATTTTTTTTTTCCTGGAAAGGGAACAGTGGAGGGTTGGAGAAGCAGTACAGGGTTTAAGACACGTTCCCTTGTATCCCGTCGACCCTTGATTGAATTCCCAACATTTCATATAGTTTCCCAAGTACTGAGCCAGGCTTAGACCCTGAACTCTACTGGTTATGACCCCAAAAACCCAAAAAAGGGGGATAACAGTAAGCCAAACAAGTGAAAATCTTCCCTTTTTAGGTACCCACTTTTTTTCCCCTTAGTGGCTTGATCTGGGAACACACCAAGGCGTACTCCTGGTTCTGTGTTCAGGGGTCATAGCTGGTGGTGTTAGGGGCAACCATGTGTGGTGCTGGAGCTAAGCTTCTGGAGTTAGCTGCATGCATGGCAAGTGCATGGAACCCCTGTACTGTCTCTCTGAAACCGCCTCCCACCTTATTTCTATGTTCACACTATATATAGTGCCTCTATGTTTTATTGTAGGACATTTGGTGACACATCACTGGTTATCTTTTATTTGGGGGCCCCACACTTGGTGGTACTCAGGTCTTACTCCTGGCTCGGTACTCAGGAACACATTCTTGGCGGGGTCAGGAAACCAAATGGGGTCCTGGGGATCGAACCCAGGTTGGCTATGAGCTTGGCAAGTGCCCTACACATTGCACTACTGCTCCAGCCCCAAGTTCTCAGTGTTTCGCGAAGCTCTTAAGCATTTGATTTTTTTTTTTTTTTTTTGGCTTCACCTGTGCTCAGGGGCTATTCACAGCTTAGGGCTCAGGGCTCCCCTCTGGGAAGTCCCAGAGATAGAACCCAGCCCCCGCCCAATGTAAAATCCGACTTCCATTTCTTTGAGCCTCTCTCAGTTTCAAAACATCTTTTTTTTTTTTTTTTTTTGGGCCACACCGGCGATGCTCAGGGGTTACTCCTGGCTCTGACTCAGGAATTACTTTACTCCTAGCAGTGCTCGGGGGGACCATATGGGATCGAACCCAGGTTGGCTGCATGCAAGGCAAATGCTCTACTCGCTGGACTATCGCTCCGGCCCCACATTTTTCATAGTATTTGTCTTTCCTTTTACGGGTCATGCATTTTTGGTGTTGAGTGTAAGAGCTGTTTGCCTACTCCCAGCTCTGTGTGTATGTTTTTTTTTTGGGAGGGAGGGGATGCCCCAGTTGGGGCATTTGGTAGCAGTGTTGCAGCCTGGGGGCTTCTTCAAGCATTCAAAACATGTACCTTAGCCCTTTGAACCCCTAACTGTAGATCTGGAAGATTTTCTCCTGTGTTTTTAAAAATGTTTTGTAGTTTCACTTGTTTTGTTTTTGGGTCATACCCAGTGATGGTCAGGGGTTACTCCTGGCTCTGCAATGAGGAATTAATCCTGGCAATACTTGGAGGACCATATGGGATACTGGGAATTGAACCCGGGTTGGCCACATGCAAGGCAAATACTCTACCCTCTGTACTATTGCTCCGACACCTGTATTTAACTTTTTTAGAGAGGGGACTTATTGGGGATGTATTGGACTCAGGGGGCTGTTGCTGGCTCAGTTTTGGGGGTCGCTCCTAGAAATACTCAGGGGACCCTGTGGTGCTACACACCAAACCTAGAACTACTGCATGCAAAATGGTATTCTGGCCCCTGGAACTTTACTTCTTTGCATTGGTTTATGATATTTTGGTGGGTTGCTTTGGGATCACACCTGATGGTGCCCAAGGCTTACTCCTGGATCTATACTCAGGATTATTACTGGTGGGTTTGGGACCATATTGAGTGCCTTCTGATTGTACCCAGTTCAGCTGTGTGCAAGACAAACATCCTACCCACTGTAGTATTGCTCTGGCCCTGTGATGCATTTTTTTTCATGTTTTAGGACCAAGAATTTAAATTCGGGTCTTTTATTTATTTATTCATTCATTTATCTATCTATCTATCTATCTATCTATCTATCTATCTATCTATTCCTCAGATCAAACTATACCATTTTATTTTTTTAATATTTTATTATACCACCATGAGATATACTATTACAGAGATGTTCGTGTTTGGGTTTCAGTCATACAGTGTTCCAGCACCCATCCCTCCACCAGTGCACATTTCCCACCACCAATGTTCCGATTCCCTCCCCCTCCCTCCCCCAGCCCACCTCTATGACAGGTTCTTTATCTCTTTTCTCTCATGTGATGCATTTTGAATTCATTCGTTGATATTTCGTTTTTTTTCTTGCCAGGGACCTAGAAAATGGGGCAGTCGGGACCCTCACACTTGCCATGGCACGTCATGCTCAATGCAAATAGAGAATCCATTGCTCAGGATAGAGCTTCTGGACCTTTTGCTTCCCTGGAATCCCTGACAATAGGGTGGGCAGTGTCACTTCAGTGCCTGCAGGTGGCACCAAGGTTCCAACTCAGCCCCTTTGCACTGGCCAGGAAGGCAGCATAAGCCATTCAGCCATCTTCTAGCTACCCCTTTTTGTGACTGTCAGCAAAAGCTAACAATGTTTGTGTCTGGGTTCTCTCCCATCAAATTTTTGCCTAATAGTCTCAGCAGCAGTCTGGAGTGGTTACTGGGTGTAGCCATCTCATTCCTTCAGTTCTCAGCCAGTCAGAGAGATTTTCCTCCTGAGCTCTTTAGTTACTCTGAGTTACAATTTGCATCAGACATGCTTGCTTCTCAGAATTCTTCCAACCTGGTTTGGAGCAATGCCTTAATTTCTTCCCATCCTCTAGTGAGTTTATAAGTATTGATTAATTATCATTCTCAATTGGCTTTTTTAAATTTTCGTACATTTTTTTTGTTTGTTTTTTTTTGTTTTTGGACCACATCCAGCAATGTGTTTACTCCTGGCTCTGCACTCCAGGAATCACTCCTGGCGGGGCTCAGAGGGACCATACGGGATACGAGATCAAACCTGGATGGACCCTGCGTGCAAGGTGCGGCGCCCTACCTGCTGTGCTATCACTCTAGTCCTTTTTGACTGTTCTTGATGCTCGCGTGATTTGTCTTGGTGATCCTCACATTTTCTCCCTTTGAAAGCAGTAGTCCATTGAGATTGACTTCTGAGCTCCTCGATACAACTCCTATGATTTGGAGTTTTCCTCTTTTGCTTTTTTTTGGGGGTGGTTCCAGGGATCAAACCCAGAGCCTCACACATGTTGAGGTGCTCTACCGCTGAACCCTCTCCTCTGCCTTCACCTATGATATTTGACAGGGGAGAGGGCTGAGAGAGAGGGGTGGTAATGCACCTCGCATTGTGAGGCTCTGGATCTCCCATATTTCTAGCTCACGAGAGGCTCCAGGGGATTCTCTGACACATTTTCTTCCCCAGACTTGGACTCGGCCATTTCTCTATGGATGCTGGATCCTTTCTCATGGGAAGAAAGACACCACAGTCTAGCTCAGCAGCTCCCAGCATCCTTAACTACTTTTCTATAACTGAAAATGCATTTGTTGGCATAGAACATGAAGCTGTGAAAGAATCAGGGGGGAGCGGGGGAGGACCGCATTTAGACCTTTGAGTTCAGGATTTGAGATTTCTTGATTTCGATATTTGCAGGTCTTAGGTAGGGGAAAAAAATGGCAATTCCCAGGGCCAGTCGTGTCATTTCCCAGTGGATATCTTGGTGTTTTTAGAACAAGTTAGTTGAGTGAGTCAGTCCATGCTAGAATTATGTAGAAGCTGTTGAGAAAAAAAGTCTTCCCCTGTTTTCACTACAGATTGTTTCTTCCCATAGGTACAGCCCACGCTTGATGGAAAAAATTCTCCAAATGGCTGAAGGTATTGATATTGGGGAGATGCCTTCCTATGACCTCGTGCTGCCCAAAGCTTCCAAAGGTCAGAGCGTCCACCTCTCCTCATCCTGTGATGGTATGTATGTATGCCAGACAGGCTCGGGGGGGGCAGTGTGGCTTTTAAAAGAAGTGCTGTGAATGCAGTAGCTGCCAGTGACACTGGCAACATTAGCCCTTCCAGTGATGTAAAGGCTTTTTGGCTTGCTTCTTTTTCTTTTTCGTTGTTGTTTTGTTTGGGGGCCACACCCAGTGGTTCTTTTTTTTTTCTTTTTTGGAGCACGCCCAGCAATACTCAGGGATTTCTCCTAGCTTTGTACTCAGGAATTGCTGCTGGTGCTGTTCTGGGGACCATATGGGATGGTGGAGATATGAAGTAGGTCGGCCCACATGCAAGGTGAGCACCTTACTCACTGTACTGTCTCTCTGGTCCCTATTTATCAATTTTATGGCCACACCAGGCAGTGCTCAAGGGTTCAAGGGCTTCTGTGGGATGCGAGAATGAAACCTGGCTTAGCCACATGCAAGGTGAGTCCTTTTTTCTCCCTGTCGTGTTGTTCCAGCCACCCTAGTATTCTTAGTTTTTATATTCCTCTTATTTATTTATTTGTTCATTTATTTATTCATTCATTCATTTATTTATTAATTTATTTATTTACTCACCCATCCATTTATTCATTTATTCATTTATCCATTTATTTATTTATTTATTTATTTATTTATTTATTTATTTATTTATTTAGCTTTTTTGGGTCACACCGGCAACACTCAGGGGTTACTCCTGGCTCTACACTCAGGAATTACTCCTGGCGGTGCTCAGGGGACCATATGGGATGCGGGGATCGAACCCGGGTTGGCGCGTGCAAGGCAAACACCCTACCCGCTGGGCTAGCGCTCCGGCCCCTTGATTCCTCTTAGTGTCCACCAAAACATGTTCATAAATGTTAAAAGCCCTTAGTTTCGAGCTGTTCTAGAAATAAAATATAGCCTGGCTACTCTTTTGTGCAAAATAGGCCAGAACCAAGATTCTGACAGAAACATCGGGATTAATCATTCTGTTTCGGTTTTGAGTCACCACCACAGAAAGCACCATCACAAAGACCAGAGCAGTAGTACAGTAGCACAATCCCACACTCCATATGGTACCCCAAGCCCACCAGGGTAATCCCTGAGCAAGCCAGGAGTGGCCCCAAAACCAAACATACAAAAAATGGCACTGTCACGGGTTGCTTGCCTCTGATATAAAAAGAAGAAAGGCAACATAAAAAAAGGCAACAACATGACCAGAGTTGTTCTATATGTAACCATGAAGAAAAGAGGGTCTTTTCAGTGCTGGTAGCATTTGGCTCTACTGGAACCACCTCTGCTTGCAGTACTCATCACTGATGCTCTTACTCATCTGAGGCCCAAGCGTCCGTTAGCCGTGCAGGGTGATGACCCACATAATTGATTCAAGGGCTTATTTTTCTGTTAAGTCTCTTCCCTTTCCCGTGTGAGGGTGGGGAACATCCCTCCTTAGGCTGGAATCTGACACTGCTCACCTGCATGGTCTGGAGTTTTTCTGACAGGAATAGTCTTGTCCCAGTGATGTGCCTTGAATTTAGGAAGGGTAATACTACACCTTTTTTGGCTCATACTTGGTGCTTTTTGCAGTAGTCCACTCTATTTTAACAAACTGTAAATTTCACTCATTCTGCAGGTCAGAATCCTCCTAAAAAGCAAGCTGTCTCCAAGTTCCAAACAAGACCACGTTTTGAGCCCGTACACTTTGTAGCTAGTAGTTCAAATGAGGAAAGTCAGGAAGAGTCTTCTGGCCCTCCCACCAAAGAAGTCAAGGAACAAGCGCAGCCTGACCAGATGCCAAGAACCAACTACCAGGATTATACTCAGGATTCATTCGGGCCCAAGATGGAAATTCTCAGTATTTCGATTCATCAGGATTCATTTTCACAAAAGACCAGTCTGTAACAGCCAACATGCATTTTGGCGGGGGAAACCCAGCCCCAGCAGCACCCCACAGCCGGCAAAAGCTCAGTCAGCCCCCTGAACCGTCATCATCACAGACATTTCCCGAATCAGTGGTGGCCGAGAAGCAGTATTTTTATTGAGAAGTTAACCGCCACCATCTGGAAGAACCTTTCTAATCCGAGATGACTGCCGGATCTGATAAAATTAATTACACATACATGTTGACGCGCTGTATTCAGGCATGTAAAACTAATCCTGAGTACATCTACGCACCTTTGAAAGAAATCCCTCCTGCTGACATCCCCAAAAGTAAAAAACTTCTCATCGATGGTTATGCTTGTGAGTTCGATGCCAAAATATCTACTTGACAACAGGCTATGCAGGCAGCAAGAACGGCTCTAGGGATCGTGCTACGGAACTGGCCATCAAACTTTTGCAGAAAGCGCATTGAGGTGAGGGGTGGTCCGCAGGAAATTCAAGCACACGTTTGGAGAGGACCTGGTGGTGTGCCAGGTTGGCATGGTTTCCTGTGACCTTCCTCCAGCACTGAAGCCCCCCAGAGGACCTGGTCGTGCTGACAAAAGATGCTTCTGGACAACCGATTTATAATGCTTCAGCCAAGCACTGGACCAATTTTATCCTCACTGAGAACGCAAATGATGCCATAGGCATCCTCAACAACTCTGCCTCATTCAACAAAATGTCCGTTGAGTACAAAGTATGAAATGATGCCAAACCGCACCTGGCGCTGTCAGGTGTTTCTGCAAGACCACTGCCTAGCTGAAGGTTATGGAACCAAGAAAACAAGTAAGCATGCGGCTGCCGGCGAGGCTTTGAAAATCTTGCAGAAAACCCCAGCCCACTTACCCGTCGGTCAAAAGCTGCGCCCAGTGTCAGAGTGGCTCATCCCCTCGGGCTCGGGAAAGAGAAGAAGGACATCAAGGATCTTGTGGTGTATGAGAACTCCACCAATCCCGTGTGCACACTCAATGACACAGCGCAGTTTAACCGAATGACTGTAGAGTATGTCTATGAGCGGATGACAGGCCTCCGGTGGAAATGCAAGGTGATCCTGAGAGAGTGAGGTCATTGCTGAGGGCCGTGGGGGTGAAGAAAACAGTCAAATCTGAAGCAGCTGGGGGAGGCCGTGAAGCTCCTCAAAGAGCGCAGCCAACTGTCATTAACAACTGGAAGAAAGGTGCCATCGAAGGCGTGATTTCAAGGAATGAGATTCAGGGCCGCTCTGCTGAGGAGGCGTACAAGCAACAGATCCGAGGAGGATAACATTGGTAACCAGCTACTGCGAAAGATGGGGTGGGCGGGTGAGGGGCCTGGGAAATCCGGTGAAGGCATTAGAGAACCCACTCTCTGTCAAAGGAGCAGCACAAGCCGGGAAGGGGCTGGAGTCTGGATGTCGAGGAGGGTGAATAGGATTGCCAAGAGAGATATCGAACAGATCATCCGGAATTACGCCGCTCTGAGAGCCACACGGACTTGACTTTTTCGACTGAGGCTGACCAATGACGAGCGGAAGCAGATTCATCAGATAGCGCAAAGTATGGTCTTAAGAGTAAGTCACATGGGGTGGGCCATGACAGGTACCTGGTAGTTGGAAGGGAAGCGGCACGGAAGGAAGACCTACTGGATCAACTCAAACAGGAAGGTCAGGTTGGGCATTATGAGCTGGTGATGCCTCAAGCGAGTGAGCTCTCCTTAATTTATTTTGTGGAACACCCAACAAGGCCAATTAATTCAATAAATGCTACGTGATCGGATTGCAAAAGTATCTTATTCTTAAGATGTTTCGCCGTGTTCATTTCCTATAGTGCTAGTAGCTCTCAAACCCCCAGAACTTCCTGTCCACTTGTATTAGCTTACTCCAGCAGATGATATCTGCACAGTTCCTGTGTGTCTTTGATACTGCTGTGTCCCTTTCATTTTAGTAGTTTGTATAAAGCCAGCACACACATCCCAGAGGAATTTTAACTCCCAAGAAAAATTCTTGCTCCAAAGGGCATAGCGCAACAACCTGTAACAATCTGTTGACATCAGCTGTAGTCAAACTACATTCTCCATTCCAGACTTAACTGAAAAAGTCAGATCTTTTTATTATTATTATTACCTATTCTCTTTGTGTAGAGCTGGTTCTAGACTGTTTTCTGAGTCCCCTGTGATGTGCGTGTACAAGTTCTTCCCAGTTAACTGATGTAAAACTTTCCTAAAGTAACTTTAATGTTCATTTACTTGTAACTTCTATGTGGTTTCCACTTACTGTCTGGTGATAGATGGTTGTGATTTTTTTTTTAAATTTTTAACAAATCTCTAGTCTTCATGCTGAAAGAGTACTACTTGAGAAATCATTTGGAAAGTTGGGGAAAACTTTGATTCACTCTGAAGAAAGGAGGCTGGAACTCTCTGTTCTTGGTGCCTTGCAGAGAGACTCACAGACCTTTCTGTCACCGTTTTTCCTTAGGTTTGGATGGACACACATCCAAACTGCCATAGCTAATGGTGGAGCTTGGTCAATAGACTACAGATAACTTCAGTACTTTGAGAAAGGTCAGTTGGCTGGTATCCCTTCTCAAACAGCTTACCAAGCACGCGAGCCAACTTTTGTAGTATATTTAAAATGGCTATTTTAGCTGATGTCTGCAATGTAAAAAATGTGTATAAAAAGATTAGTGTATGCTTCCTGAATAAAAGGCCAAAGGTGATGAAGTTGGTGCTGTGCTTCTTTCTGGGCAACAATCTCCAGGCAACACTCTCGGGGACTTTTTGGATAAAGGAAAAGCAAGGTGGGCAATGAAATATCCAGAGACCCAAGCCCAGTGCTAACCAAACAGGTAAAGAGGCACTAATGAACCAGCATGCTGGTCCTGACTGTATATCCAACTAGTTGCTTTTACATGATTTGGCTTTTGTAAAGCAAGAGATTAATCAAAGATGGATGTTAGTATGGAGAGCTTGTCACCTACAATGAAAGGACTTCAGGAATGGGTGTTTCACAGTGTCTGAACATGTTTAACACTGGGCCTGATCTGGTGTAAGCCAGCAACAGTTCTTTTTTTTTGGTTTGTATATGTTATATTTTATATATTGACTGTCTTAGATAGTACTGGATGTTAGGATCAGGTCCTTCCCAGGGGATCTTTCACACTCTATACAGTTCTAGGCAGGTTCTAGCTGTGGCGCGTCATCCCATTGAGCTTAGCAAGAAGCCAGAGGAACTGCCACAACAATAGGTCGGTCATTCTCAGCATCCATATTCCACAGCTCCTTGGGAGGCTCCACCCAAGAGAAAACCTGATCTTTCCCGTTGAGTTTCATCAGTAAATGCTCGATATGAGAGCCTTCTACTGAGAGTATACCACCTACACGGTGGAACCTGGCAAACTACCCGTGTTTTATTTGACATGCCAAAAACCAGTAACAATTATAGACCTCATTCCCATGTCCTGAAGGAATGGTTTGAGGCTCTTCCTGTTCCTGGAGCAAACAGATGCCCTTGGGCTACAATTGCTTGCAACAGGAATTACAGAGATGTTACTGGTGCCCACTTGAGCAAATCGAACAATGGGAAGACAAGCAATACAAGTGACTATATTATTTTTTTTTGGGGGGCACATCTCGAGGTGCTCAGGGCTTACTCCCAACAATGCTCAGGGTTCATTCCTGGCAGGCATGGAGGACCAAATGGGATGCTGGGAATTAAACACAGGTTGACTGCGAGCAAGGCAAGTGCCCTATCAACTTTACTATCTCTCATTTTTTCATGGGTGCATCATTCTAACACCAAGCCGTCCACCAGGCGCCTGCTTCCCTCCACCAGTGTCCAAGGGCCCTCTTCCCCATCCCCCTTTTAAGCTCAGTTAGATGAAATCTCCAGTTCCAGTGACTTTGACTATTTGTTCCCTTAACTATGTTTCTTTTTTATTTCATATTTGGTGTCTCTTATGTGCAGGTAAAATTGTAAGTCAATGATAAAATCATGTGCATTTTCTCAAATTCTAACCTTTTATACAGTTAGATAATCTTATTTTCTGTTTATTTTTGTTTTGTTTTTTTATTTGGAGGCATATCTGGTAGTACCCAGGAATTACTCTTAGCCCTCAGGTATCACTCGTATAAGACTCAGGACCATATGGGGTGCCAGGGATTGAACCCATATTGACTACATGTAGGCAAACGCCCCTACCTGCTGTACTTTTGCTATGGCCCCAATAACTTAAAAATATTATGAATTAACTGTGCTTATGTATTTTAAGATTTACATGAAATAGATCTTACAAATATAAGTCTTTGTTTTTGCATTTTGGGTCACACCCAGCAATGTTTAGGGGTTACACCTGGTTCTGCACTTTGGGAATTACCTCCTGGTGGTGCTCAGGGAACTGTATGGAATGCGGGTATGGAGTCTGCAGCAGCTGCATCTGCAAGGCAAACACCGTACCTGCTGTCCTATAGCTCCGTCCCGCAAATGTAAGTTTTAGTAACAGTAAAGAGAATTGAAAAATGTTCAGACCTGTAAGTAAAAAAGATGTATTTTTGTCATAAAGAAAATACTGGCATTATATTAGAAAATACTGTATTGTATACTTGAGTCTCTTAATAGTAAGGAAAGGATTGTAATAAAAATTTCTACAAATGTAGAATATACCCCCCAGACAAGATCCTGTTTTGCCTGAAAAGGTCTGTTGTAGGTGATAGTTGAACATCATAAAGGTTACTTTGGGGCTTGGATCTCTGCCACTTAGAATCACCTACCGTGATGACCAGGGAGTGTTATACTGGCTTTCTACTATTCTCAGTGTCTGTGTGTAGAAGAGAATGAGGTTTGCCTTTATTTGGGCCCTTAATGGTTTTAACAGTGGCAAGAGGATTAATATGTGTGTGTATTTTTTTGTTACCTACAAGGGAAAAATGCCAACTTTTTGAGAACATATTTTGCATGTGGGTGACCCTGAGTTTGATCCCTGTCACTGCATGGTTCCCCAAGCACTATTGGGAACAACATCTAAGCACTGATGCTGGGTGTGGCCCAAAAGGTTTGAAAAAAAAGGCAAACTTGATAAATTCTCATTCAGTTAATGATATAATCCAGCCCTCAGTTCTCTTAAAAATGGTGTTAAAGGTGGGGATGGAGCCACAGTACAGCTGGTAGGGTGCTTGCCTGACCCAGGTTCGATCCCCAGCATCTCATATGGTCCTTGAGCACCCCTAGGAGAAATTCCTGAGTGCAGAGCCAAGAGTAATCCTGAGCATTGCTGGGTGTGACCCCCAAAACAAAAATGTCAGGGGTAGGGCACTTCCTTGCATGTGTGTTCAATCTCCACTTCATGAAGTCCTCAGCACTGCTGGGTGTGGCTCCCCACTCCCCCCAAAAAAAAAGTGGTATCAGGGATTAAACATTGGGAAACCCATTCCTTTAGATTTCTTCCTTCAGAAAAGCGATTATGGAAGGGGGTGGGTAGAAGTGTTTGGTTTACCTGGAAAAGTTCAACAGAACAGAGGGTACCCCCCCATCAGTGCTGCAGGGGCCACTCCCAGTGATTCTTGGCCAATTGGGCCAGCATTTCCATGCAAGGGTGATGTGGTACTAGTGCTGGAAGCATCCAGGACCACACAGGGCAGTGCTTGGGAGGTCATGTGAGATGAGGATTGAGCCAGAATCAGACAGCCAGGGAGATAATACAGAGTCAAAGGCACTTGCATGTAGCCAAGCTAGGTTAGATCTCCAACACCACATAGTCCCTTAAGCGCCGAGTAATTCCTGAACACAGTAAGCTCAGCACAGCCAGGTATAGTCCTCCAAAAATCAAGACCCAGAAAAACACCAAAGCAGGATCAGCCTCACCCGGGGCGTTGAGTACATGCTTCAACCCTTGTACTATTTCTCCAGCCTCTGCTGGAGAATAGTAACAGAAAATAGAATAGTAATATAATTATAGTTAACTCTCCCCAAGTAGACCAATTTTTTAAATTAAACCACCATAAGATATACAATTACAAAGATGTTCATGTTTGGGTTTCAGTCATACAGTGTTCGGCACCCATCCCTCCATCAGTGCCCATTTCCCACCACAAATGTCCCCTGATTCCCTCCCCCCCCTGCCTACCTCTATGGCAGGCAATTTGCCTCTCTTCTCTCTCCCTCATTCTCTCTTTCTCCCTTCTCATATACATTGTGGCTTGCAAGACATACATTTAGAGGTTATCGTGTCTATCCCTTTGCCTACATCCAATGTCAGTTATAGGCTGGTATCTTTGTAACAATGGTTGCACATTGTTCCCTTCTCTGTCTTACCTAACAATGGTTGCACGTTGTTCCCTTCTCTGTCTTGACTCCCACACACTTGCGGTGATCCATGTTTTGCCTGGCTTTGGGTATTGGTATCATGCTATTTTTTATATCCTACAAATAAATGCAGTCATTCTATATCTGTCCTTTTCCCTCTGGCTAATTTCACTCAGCATGATCCTCTCCATGCCCATCCATTTATAGGCAAATTTCAAACTGCTTTTCCTGACAGCTGCATAGTATTCCACTGTGTAGATATAACACAGTTTCTTTATCCAGTCAACTGTTCTCAGGCACTCTGGTTGTTTCCAGATTCTGGCTAATGTGAATAGTGCTGCTATGAACATAAAAGTGCAGATGGTGTTTCTGCTGTGTGTTTTTTGACCTTCCAGGATATATTCCCAGGAGTGGTATTGTTGGGTCATTCTAGTTTTTGGAGGAATGTCCATATATTGTCCAAAAAGTATTACAAAACTAGATCCTGGATTTGAGGGTGCAGATTTCTAACATTTTCAATGAGCTTTGGTTGTGATGTGGAATTATAACTGCATGGGAATAAAAGATGTGAAAAGGATTTGGCAATAGAGCCTGGAGATAGTACGGTGGTCAGGTACACAGGCCCAACCCAGGTACGATTCCCAGTACCACATGGTTCCCCATGTATCACCAGGTGCTGCCCTGGAGGCCCCAAGAATCACTGGGATGAATGGGATATCCTCTTCACTGCAGAACCCAAACAGCCTCACATCCTTGGGCCCTTGCGCTGAACCCTTTCTGATTGGAGAATCACCACTGGGGCCCCTGGGCCTCATGCCCGTCACCTGGAAACCCCTCCCCCAAAAAAAAAGTTTGGCAAGAATAAGCTGCTGCTCACCCTGTGGTTCTATTTTGTCCCCCATTTTTTGGATGAAGTTTTGTATTTTCTCTTTGAAATAGTAGTTTTAATCTTGTCTTTTTTGGGGTTTTGGCCACCCCAAACCCCAAAATGTACTCCAGATTTCCTCCTGCCTTTGTAATAAGGGGTCACTCCTGGCTGTGTTCAGGTGAAGCTATGTGGTGCTGGGGCTCGAACCCCAATGGTCACATGTAAGGTGCTATCCTATATCTGTCTGGCCCTAATAGTCATTTTGAACTCAGTCACTTTGCTATAGAAGACCTGCATGGGTACGATCACTTTCCAGTCTTACTTGAAAGACTTCAGTGTTGGGGCCAGAGCGATAGTCCAGTGGGTAGGGTGTTTGCCTTGCACGCGCTGACCCGGGTTCGATCCCGGCAACCCATATGGTCCCCCTGAGCACTGCCAGGACTAATTCCTGAGGGCAGAGCCAGGAGTAACCCCCGAGTTCACCAGGTATGACCCACAAAGCAAAAAAAAAAAAAGAAAGACTTCAGTGTTATATGGAAGGAGTTAACTCTGCATTTATATATTTGTGTGTGTGTGTGTGTGTGTGTGTGTGTATATATGTATATATATATATATATATATATATATATACATATATATATATATGTTCTCCCAGATATTTGGAGGTATTTTTCCCTGCTCTTTGATTGCAGAATTGAATGGAAATATCGTGCCTTTGCCCAGGATTCTTTTTAGTGATCTAAAATACATTCACTTTGCTATGAGTAACCCCCTGAAGCTGAAGGCAGTCCTAAATAAAGGACTTTAATTACAACTTTGTGATGAGGCTCTCCTTTCCCATTTAAGCAAGTACAAAACTGAAGACAAGTTCAAATCTGCCTGCCATTAGAAATAGAACCTCGCAGACCTCTGTTAATTAATCCAACCACCACTGTCATTACTATATGCAGGCAGCCTGTGACATTTCAAATATCATAAAGAAAAAAAAGAGAAAATAAATTCACCCCCAGCCTTTCAGTCGAATGTTTTGTGGTCACTTGGACCATTAATATGATGCTTTGGAAGACCAGCTTGCTGTGACACTTTGTTTGGTTTGGGGTCACACCAATCAGTGCTTAGGGCTTACTCCTGGCTCTTTGCTCAGGAATCATTCCTGAGGGACTTGGGGGAATCACATACAGTTGTGGAGGTCAATCCTGTACACAGAATTGTATGTGAGCAAGGCAAGCGCTTTCCCTGCTCTATTATCTATTCACTCCCATGCTGTGAGTTTTTCAAAGGATTGCAAGGGTTCTCCACTTTGGAAAGCCCATGTTCCCATTTGAATGTCTCTTTCTCCCCTCACATATCTTTTAAAAAATTAAATGAAACTATTTGGGGGGCCAGAGAGATAATACAGTGGGTTAGGCACTTGCTTTGCATGCAGCCGACCTAATTTTGATCCCCAGCACCACATAGTCTCCTGACGACCCGTAGGAGTAACCCCTGAGCACTGCTGGATGTGGCCCCAAACCCAAAAATAAAGCTATTTTAGTCCAAAAAACTAAAAGGATCGCTGGGGCCAAAGAGTATACAAGAGTTAAGGCAATCGCCTCACATGCAGCCACAAGAGCAGTGAGCCTGGTTCAAATCCTTGGCGTCAACACCTATGGTCCCCTGGAGCAGAGAACCAGGAATAGCCCCTGCATGCTGCAGGTGTACTGATTACCCCAAAACCACCCCCATAAAAATTAATAAAAAGAATTACTCCACGAAATATATTGGGGAGTGGTTCTCAGGAGGTATACAAAAGCAAAAAACCTATTAAATCTGCACATTCCCACTCAAGTATGATTCAATGTCAAGATTTAAGATTCCCAGCATGGGCTGGAGAGGCAGTACAATGGGTAGAGCATTGGGGCCAGAGCGATAGTCCAGCAGGTAGGGCCTTTTGCCTTGCACTCAGCTGGCCCATGTCAGCCCGGGAGTTCAATCCCTGGCATATGGTCCCCGAGCACCGACAGGAGTAATTCCTGAGTGCAGAGCCAGGAGAAACCCCTGAGCATTGCCGGGTGTGACCCCAAAAAACAAATAAACAAACAATGGGTAGAGCATTTGCATTGCATGCGGCTTCACCCAGGTTCGAATCCCGGCCCCAAACAGCCAGAAATAGATCCTGAGAACCACTGACTGAGGCTCAAAAAAAGAGGAAATAATTCAATTGTGTAGATGTACCAAAGTTTTCTTTATCCAGTCATCAGTTCTGCTTTTTTTTTTGTGGGGGTGGTCA
>JAJIBD010014371.1:0-35407 GCA_021461705.1 Cryptotis parvus
CCAGCTGACCATGGGGCTCTCAGGAGGACAGATGGGTTTTGGGAGTGGGCCCATCACCTCTGGGTGTTCTGGAAGCAGCCGAATGAGACTTGCCCACACTAGCCGCCACCTTCGCTGTTGGGACGCTGCAACATAATCAGCCCGCCCGGGAGGGATGCTACCTCAAGACCACATTAACCGAAAGCAAAAATGAGTTCGAGGCCTTGGTAGGCAGCTCCCAGAAGCAGGAATCACAGGGAATTCGTCAGATGGAGCTGGGGCCGGCCCTTCCCCCTCCATTTTGGCCAAGCCTGGTGGCCCCGCCAGGAGGTACCCTGGGGCAACCAGCCATAGCATGAAAAGCCTCACATGCGGCTGGGGAAGCTGGAACTGGCTCGCCCCAGGCCCAGCTGATCATGGGGCCCCCAGGAGGACAGATGGGTTTTGAGAGTGGGCCCATCACCTCTGGGGGTCCCGGAAGCAGCCGGATGAGACTCGCCCACCACACTAGCCACCACCTTCACTGTCTGGACGCTGCAACATAATCAGCCCACCCGGGAGGGATGCTACCTCAAGACCAGATTAACCGGAGCAAAACGAAGTTCGAGGCCCAGGTAGGCAGCTCCCAGAAGCGGGAATCACTGGGAATTCGCCAGATGGAGCTGGGGCTGGCCCTTCCCCCCTCTATTTTGGCCAAGCCTGGTGGCCCCGCTCAGGAGCTGCTATGGGACGACCAGCCATAGCATGCAGAGCCTCACACGTGGCTGGGGAAGCTGGAACTCAGCTCGCCCCAGGCCCAGCTGA
Organism: Cryptotis parvus; assembly: GCA_021461705.1. Taxonomy (NCBI): domain Eukaryota; kingdom Metazoa; phylum Chordata; class Mammalia; order Eulipotyphla; family Soricidae; genus Cryptotis; species Cryptotis parvus. The sequence continues at coordinate 784 of JAJIBD010014371.1, forward strand.
CCATGGGGCTCCCAGGAGGACAGATGGGTTTTGGGAGTGGGCCCATCACCTCTGGGGATCCCGGAAGCAGCCAGATGAGACTAGCCCACCATACTAGCCACCACTTTCACTGTCCAGATGCTGACCATGAGGCCCCTAAGTCGTCAGCAGGTCCATCAAACTAGTGGAAACAGTTATGTCCTTTAATGTACTGCATTCTATGATGTGTAGGAAAGTTAGGCTGGAGGGGAGAGATAGAGAGGAGAGAAAAGACATACAGAACCCGCCAAGTAGCTGAGGTGTGGGAGGGGGGGAGGGAGGTGGAGACATTGGTGATGGGAGATGGGTTCGGGTGGAGGGATGGGTGTTGGAACACTGTAGAACCATAACTCTGCATGAGCATCTTGCAATTGTATGTCTAAAAGTGGTGTAATAAAATTTGAAGAAAAAAAAAGACAGAGAATGGAACAGTGTGCCAATAATTGTCGAAAGTGCTATTACCACATAGAATTAAGCATTAAATGCAGGCAAAAAGATACACATGATAACCTCCTAAGTATATATATATATATATATATATATATATATATATATATATATATATATATTACAATCTACAATGTGTAGGAGAAGGAAGAGAGAAAGAGAGAGAAAGAGAAAAGTAAGAGAGAAAAAGAGATAAAGAGCCTGCCATGGAGGCAGGCTAGGGGGGGAGGGGAGGGAATCAGGGACATTGGTGATGGGAAATGGGCACTGGTGGAGGGATGGGTGCTGGAACACTGTATGGCCAAAACCCAAACATGAACATTTTTGTAACTGTTTATCTCATGGTGGTATAAAAATATCACTAGATCACTAGACATCCTGTTGTTCATCAATTTCCTCGAGCAGACACCAGTAACATTTCCATTTGACCCTATCACGTGCCAGTGTAGTCCAATGGCATCTGGTTGTTTCAGGAATACAAAGAGCCTCAAACCGTTCGTTCATGGTCTTGATGAAGAAGTCTGACCATCTTGTAGGTGAGCAGCCACGTGATCTTTTGACATCCCGTGGGATAATATGTTTGTATTGCTTCACATATTAAAAAAATTGACATACTGACTTAACTATGTGAAGCAATACAAACATATACCTGAAAAAGTTTATTACTTTTGCTCCTTCCCTGTACAAAGTAGCTGGCATTAATGAAGTACTTCCTGTCATACATATCTCAATTCAAAAACCAACCTTTGGTGCTGCAGAGATAGCGAAGCAGGCAGAGCCCTTTTTGAGGCTCAGTTCAGGCACCACATATGGCCAGGAGTGATTCCTGAGTTGAGAGAGAGAAGTAAGCTCTGAGCACTTGCTGAATATGGCCCAGATACCAAACAAATAAAAAGCTAACTAAACAAAAAACAAAAATAAAACCAGATTCACCTTACACTCTAGAGGTTTAATGATTTGGGGGATTTTGTTTATAGAAATTTCTTAATGTAAAGCAAAATAAATTTTACAAATTTGTAAATTTTACAATTTACAAACTTTATTTTAGCACATAAATTCCTAAAACATTATGAGCATAGAACATTTCTATCACCCCAAAAATTCTTTGGTTCTACCCCTTTATAGCCAAAACCTGCCAACCACTGATTTGCTTGCCACCAATACAGGCCAGTGTTCTTGAGGATGTCTTATAATGCAGTAGCCAGTATGTAACCATTGAGACTGGTTTGTCTCCCTCTGAATTATGTTTTATGGATTTATTCAAGATGCTACAAGTAGAAGTTGCTTCTTATCATTACTGAGTACACATTCCCAAAATGCACTGACAGTTTCAGCCACTGAAGGACATTAAAATTGTAGTCTGTGGCAAGTATGACTGGAAATTCTAGAAAATCCCATTCTATGTATTTATGAAAGCACGTTTTCATTTATCTAGGGTAGAAATTGGTTTTTACAACTAATTAGAATTACAGGACAATCTGGTTCCCCCTCCCTAAAGAAAAGGTATCACAATTTATAACAAACTTTCATAGTTCAATAATAAGACAACCTATTTATTTATTTATTTATTTATGCTTTTTTTTTTGGGGGCACCCAGCGATGCTCAAGAACCTCCTGGCTCTTCGCTCAGGAATTACTCCTGGCAGTGCTCAGGGGGCCATATGGGAAGCCGGGGTCGAACCTGGGTCAGCCGAATGCAAGGCAAATGCCCTACCTGCTGTGCTATCACTCTGGCCCCCTACCTATTTTTTAATGGGTGGGGGAGTACCATACCCAGTGATGCTCAGGGTTTGCTCCTGATTCTGCGCTCAGGGATAACTTTTGACAGGCTCAGGGAATGACAGATGGTGCCAGGGATCAAACCTGAGTCAGCTACATGCAAGAGGCCCAATCCAACTTTTTAATGGTTAAAAGATCAGAATCATGTAGGTGGGTATTGGATGATGAGGCCTAGCTAGTTTGGGAGCTTTGCTGTTTTATCCATTTACAGCTTAAGCTATTTACATGTTCTTAAGACAGGGTTCATGCTAATGAGATCTCTCTTCTGTGTGAACACAGATGGAAGGTGTTAAAGAGTCATTTTAGCTTCTGCACCTCAAAAAGAAACAGTGACTAAGATGCAAAAGCAGTCCACAGAATGGGAAAGAATATTCACCCAATACCCATCTGATATGGGGCTAATATCCAGGATATATCAGGCACTGGTAGAACTTTACAAGAAGAAAATAGACAATCCCATCAAAAAAATGGGGAGAAGAAATGAACAGAAACTTCAACAAGGGAAGAAATTCGAATGGCCAAAAAAACATGAAAAAATGCTCATCATCACTAATCATCAGAGAGATGCAAATCAAAACAACAATGAGATACCACTTTACACCACAGAGACTAGCACATATTCAAAAGAGCAAGAACAACAAATGCTGGCGTGGATATGGGGAAAAGGGGACACTCATCCATTGTTGGTGGGAATGCCGGCTGGTACAGCCTTTCTGGAAAACAATATGGACATTCCTCCAAAGACTAGAAATTGAACTCCCATTTGACCCAGCCAGACCACTCCTGGGAATCTACTCTGGGAAACCAAAAATACGCAGCGGAAACACCATCCCTACTTTTATGTTCATAGCAGAATTATTCACAATAGCCAGAATCTGGAAGCAACCAGAGTGTCCGAAAATCAATGACTGGATAAAGAAGCTTTGGTACATCTACACAATGGAATACTATGCAGCTGTTAGGAAAAATGAAGTTATGAAATTTGCCTATAAATGGATGGACATGGAGATTATGTTGAGTGAAATTAGCCAGGAGAGACAGATACAGAATGACTGCATTTATTTGCATAACATAAATATATATGTACATATTATGATACCAATATCCAAGGTCAAGTGAAACATATATCAGAAGGTCTTGTCAAAGGTGGAAATTATCACAAACGTGTGGGAGTCAGAGGCTAGGTAAGACAGAAAATGGAACAATGTACTAACAATTATCGAGGGTACTAATGCCAACCTAGAACTGAGCATTAAATAGAGGCAAAAAGATACACATGACAACCCTTTAATGTATATTCTGTAATCCATAGTCTGGAGGGGAAGGAAAAGAGAAAGAGAGAAAGGGAAAGAAAGAACCTGCCATGGAGGAGGGCTGGGGGAGGAGGGAGGGAACTGGGGACGTTGGTGGTGGGAGATGGGCACTGGTGGAGGGATGGGTGCTGGAACACTGTATAACCAAAAGCCAAATATGAACTTTTTAATTGTATATCTTTTGTAACTGTAAAAATAAAAAATTTTAAAAAAAGAGTCATTTTTAACTCTGAATCAGTAACCTCTGAAATATTACTATAATAGCTACTATGATTTCAATGTTATCTAAATTGGGCACAATTTCTCTTAATACCAACACGTCCCAGCGTGGGACAATTAGAATTTACCAGGAGACCACCACCCTGGCTTCGTTGAGACTATCATTTTAGATTGAAGGAAGGATCATGGTCGTTTGCCCTCAAGCAGGCGAGCATGACCCTTTCAGTAAACAGAAAACAAGACACTCAGAATCACCTTGTGCAGAACAGAAAATAGACAGACCTTGTGGGTACCATCGAGATTGCATGAAACCCAAAACATTATTTTTTTTTTAATTTTTTATTATACCACAGTGAAACATAGTTACAAAGGTGTTCATAATTGGTTCTTGGTAATACAGTATTTCAGCACCCATCCCTCCACCAGTGCCCCATCACCACCACTAGGCTGCCTCAGTAGCAGCCTTTTCCCTCAGAGATAAGGAACTAACCCCCTCTCTCTCTCTCTCTCTCTCTCTCTCTCTCTCTCTCTCTCTCTCTCTCTGTGTGTGTCTCTCTATCTCTCTTCCCCTTCTTTTTACACATTGTGGCTAGCCCTGCAGACATTTAGGGTTTATCATGTAAGTCTCTTTGTGTATATTCAACGGTGAGTTCTAGTCTGACATTACCATTGCCCACACTCAGTTAAACACTGGTATATATTTATATCCCATTAATGTATGCAGTCATTCTATATGTCTTTCCTTCTAATATCACTCAGCATGATAGTCTCCATGTCCATCCATTTGCAGGTAAATTTCACAATTTCGTCTTTTCTGACAGCTGCATAGTATTCCATCGTGTAGATGTACCACAGTTTGTTTAGCCTCTGTTCTCAGGCACTTAGGTTGTTTCCATATTCTAGCTATTGTGAATAGTGCAGCGATGAATAAAGAAGTACAGATAGTGTTTCTGCTATGTGTTTTTCGGTCTCTAGGGTATATTCCCAGGAGTGCCATTGCTGGATCAAATGGGAGCTCAATATCTAGTTTTCAGAGGAATGCCCAAATTGTTTTCCAAAAAGGCTGGACCAATTGGCACTCCCACCAACAGTGGATGAGACTCCCTTTTCCCCCACATCCAAGCCAGCACCGGTTTTTCTTGCTGTTTTGGAGAAACCCATGACATTATGTGTTTCTCCCCATGAATATATATCCATCGAGATGCATTTTGCTTTTATTTTTTTTTTTGCTTTTTTGGGGGTCACACCCGGCAATGCTCAGGGGTTACTCCTGGTTCTGCACTCAAGAATTATTCCTGGCAGTGCTCAGGGACCATATGGGATGCCGAAGACTGAACCCGGGTCAGCAGAGTGCAAGGCAAATGCCCTACCCACTGTGCTATCGCTATGGCCCCAAGAGATGTATTTCTTTATGCTAGCTCTCTCTGTGTCCAGTGTTTTGACATAAGAGATAATCCCTGAGAAAGGGACTAGTCCCAGGCATAATCATTTGTTTAGACCTGAAACAAGTGTGGTAATACCCTACTTCTACACCTAGAAACTAATTTGTTGATCTTTGTTGACACGACCCTCCCTGAAGATAGGATTACTTTGGGATATATAAGAGAACTCACTTGAGGTTCAGGGATCCACTTTGGCAGGAGACTTGGGTCAGAGCACATGGCCTTTAAAAGGGCCAGTGGCCTATGGGCTTCACACATTCCCTTTGGCCTTTCCTTCCCCCAGGGTCTATTGTTGATAGTGGTCCTATCAAGTCTAGTTTCTCCAATCAGGTGTGGCTCTGGATTTCTTCTTCTTTAGGAATTTTTATTGCCATGTGGCACCCCCGCACCCCTCCATCTGCCTGCCTACAACACAAAGAGAAGCCAAAATGGCAAAAAGAAGCCCCCTTCTCCTTTCTCCTAGCTTATTTTATAGACAGAAGCCTGCCAAAATCTTCCAGCCCAGCCTTTTGAAATGTAGATCTTCAGGTGGGCCTTTACGGCTCAAGCTTAAAAAGTCAGAGCAGATTTCCTGAGGTAAAATCTCCCTAGCAAAGTGGGATAGGGGTTGCACTCTCTGAACCAGAAAGCAGTTCAGAATGTAATTTGTAGGAAATGGCATTAATACCTTTTACCATGAATATATAGCTAGCAGATCCCAGACACTGAATCCCACTAAGGTCCAAAATCCATCAGAATAATTCACTTTGGCATTACCTTTAGAATGAGAGACATATCAGTTTGCCTGAAGGTGCACTGGCATGTCTCTTTGAACTAGGAGAACTGATTACATTACGGTTGATCCAACATGGCCAAGTACTCTTGGAATATCTATATGTATGTCCCACTCAGGGACCCGTGGGAACAGAGTATTGAACTGGGGCAAGATTCATGATAAAAATATTTATGCCATATAAAATTATGAAATCAATTCAATTCTTCCCAAGCTCCCATTGTCTTCTCTGGAGAGTCCCTAAAGGCAGAGACCAGCTCTTCACATAAACTAAGTGTAGCTGGAGGCTAAGGCTCAGTAGTTGTTGGAGGACATGTTTAGCTAATCTGGGAGTTTTGTTGTTTTGCTCACTCCCAGCTTAATCTTATTTAAGCCAAGGTTCATTCTAATGAGATCTCTCTTCTATGTAAACACTGCTAGAGGGTGTGGCAGTTACAGAAGTCACCTTGATTGAATAACTTCTGACTTATACATCTACTAAGACTTCTATGTTTTCTAGATTGGGCACAGCTCCTCTTTATACCCACTGCACCCAACGTGGGACAGTTAGAATTTACCAGGAGACTACCACCCTGGCTACGCTGAGACTAAAGGAAGACTATAGGAAGGATCATACTAGTTTGCTCTAAGCAGGCGAGTATGACCCTTTCAGTACATGAGAACAAGATACTCAGAATCACCCTGGTGCAGATAATAATAAGAAGGACCTTGTGGGTACCATCTAGATTACATGAAGCTCATGAAGTTAAGATGTATTACTTTATATCAGCCCCCCTCTCTCTCCAGTGTTTTACATAAGAGATAATCTCGGGATTAGTCCTTGGTGTAACCTTTGTTTATACCTGCAATAGGGTGTGGCACTACACTCTGTTTAGGGTTCTTTGTTGGCATGACAACCTCCAGATTGGATTACTTTGGTGTATATAAGGGGCTGACTTGAGGCCCCTTCACCTTTGCCTTTTGGTTCCTCAGCCTTCAGCTTTTGGCTTTTGGCTTTGGCCTTTTGCTCTTTGGCCTTTTGCTCCTTCTGGGTAGGACTCAGCTCGGGTGACATCCTCTCTCTCTTTGGTGGGAGACTTAGGCTCTTTTGTATGGTCTAAGTTCAGACCAGAGCTAGAGTTTGTTCATTATATTGGATTGCTGTGGAAGAGCTTTTGTACTATTAAAAGTCATTTTTGGAACTGCACCGGACTCGTGAGTTTTCATCTTTCTCCCGGCGTCCTCGGAGGTAGAAGACAACCTCTGTCCTGACACTGTTGGGGACCCCGGCGGCGTTCCCCGACAGGGCATGTCACCCAACATGCATTCAAGGCAAATGCCTTCCCCACTGTGCTCTCTACAGCCTGGCATTTAGTATTTCAACACCAGTGTCAGCTTCTTTCTGAGGTAGGCATAAATAAAAGAGAGCCCAGGGCAAATGGGATTCCTAGGATGTATCACTGTATCTATGTCTTCCCATAGATCATCGATTTGCTCAAGTGGGCACCAGTAACATCTCAATATGTCCTGTCACATGCTAGACAGTCCAAGGGCATCTGCCTGCTCCAGGAACATAAAGAGCCTCAAACCATTCCATCAAGTCATGGGAAGGAGGTCTATAATTGTTACTGGTATTGGCATGTCAAGTACGACACAGGTAGCTCGCCAGGCTCTTCTGTGCGGATGGGATTCTCATGTAGTCACCTCAAAACGTGAGCATTTATTGGTGAACCCTCATGGTGTGATTAACCCTCTTGGTGTGGGGGGTTCCTCTAGCTTCTTGAGGCTCTGCTGGGGTGGCAGGCCAGGGCTAGAACCTGTCATACCTCCCAGAAGCCTCTTGATCAGCTGGGCACAGGGAGAACAAGTAGCAGCTCTGCCCGTGTATGTGAGTCTCTGGATTGGCATACCTGGGCTGGGCTTGAAAAAGTCTGCTGCAGGGTGGGTCACTGGCGAGTGGGCTGTGATCAGCTCTTCTGCTGGGTGGAGCTCTGGGCTGGGCTTGAAAAAGACTGCTGCAGGGTAGGTCACTGACAAGCTGGGCTGTGATCAGCTTTTCTGCTGGGTGGAGCGCTGACTAGAGGGGAGCCCGGATATGGAAAATGGCAGCCCTCATGGTGTGGGGGGTTTCTCTGGCTTCTTGCGAGGCTCTGCTGGGGTGGCGGGCCAGGGCTAGAACCTGTTATCCCTCCTGGATGCCTCGCGATCAGCTGGGCACAGGGAGAGCAAGGAGCAGCTCTGCCCCGTGTGTGTGAGTCTCTGGATAAGCCTAGGATAATAAAACCAATAACACCAAGACTGAAAATTAGAAAATCCCACCTTGCAAAAAAAAAAAAAAAAACAGGAGCTAAAGGCCTTCACTTGGCGCCGTGAGACCCTGAGAAGAATGAACCCCCTCAGAGAGAAGCTCCCATGGAAACAAAAGAATAGGAAAGAAATTTCAAAAGACCATCCACCACTCTAGATGCTACTCCACTGACAACCTTTTCTTTGTGATAGTACCCTCTCAACTCCATCTCTTGAAAAACTCCAGGCCAAGGCAACCTGAAAATCCATATAAGAGCCAGCCTTAAAGGCCATACAGGGCTGTCTCCCATCTTTGGAGAAGCAAACATTCTCTCTCTCTCTCTCTCTCTCTCTCTCTCTCTCTCTCTCTCTCTCTCTCTCTCTCTCTCTCTCTCTCTCTCTCTCTCTCTCTCTCTCTCTCTCTCTCTCTCTCTCTCTCTCTCTCTCTCTCTCTCTCTCTCTCTCTCTCTCTCTCTCTCTCTCTCTCCCCCATTCTAAAAATGTCCATAATAAAATCTGTTTTACTTCCCTTCTCATCTGCTTCTGGATTCTTTTCCGAGAGGAAGACAAAGAACCTGAAAAACCCTGGGTAAGGCCTAAGATTCATTTTCCTTTCCTGCAAAGAGCAGTTCCTCACTCCAGCCTGAGTCTGTGGCTCCCTGAGAAATCTTGGGTAGTGGGGATCAACTTCCGTGCCTAGAAGACCAAGTGGACATGGGGAGTGGGCTGACAGCCACCTCGTGGGGCTGGTGCCATACAGACTCATTGCAGACTCTATCAGTCCCCGCCTAGCCAGCGGGTGACAGGAGAAACGACCTCTGTGTTCTTCCTGCCTCACCTAAGCCACCGGTGGGGCCCACCCAGATCACCTTCACCAGTTTCCATAGTCTGTCTCCGCCTCCCATCACCCCCACCACCCACCTGTCACCTCGCCAGGCACATTCCAGACTTCCAGGGGTTATAGCTGAGATCTCATGTTTCCAGTGTTGAGTTCTGCATATATAGCAGTACCATTCTCCACGTCACCCGGATAGCTGAAGCCCACCTGTTTGCCCAACAGATCTTACATCCCTTCTCTTCTTCCTCTCTTTCCCTCGCTTCCTTTCCTTCTCTGCGCTTCACTTCTCTAAACCCTGGGTGACCTAGGCAGCGCATCCCCCCTTAGTAAGCTGAGCAGCGGGGCGGGCGGCGCCGGAAGAGAGGCGGCAGCACTTCCGGCGAGCACTTCCGGGAAGGCTGCGCCCTCTGCCGGCGCCGCGCCGGAAACGTGCGTGGCTTCCTGGTTCCGCGGGCCTGAGCGGGCCATGGCCGGTGGCGCCGGACCCGGCGGCCTGCTGTGCTCGGAGCAGTTCGGCGCGGGGCCCGCTCGGGGCTGCCGCGCCGCTGCCGACGGGCGCCTGCGCTGGGGCCTGGCGGGGGCGCCGGGCCGGGACTGTCGGCGCGCAGGGGGTCTCGCCCTTTCTCCGGGGGCTCCAGGCCGTGTTCCTGCCGCAGGGCTTCCCCGAGAGCGTCAGCCCGGACTACCTGCGCTACCAGCTGTGGGACTCCGTACAGGTGAGGGGGCGGGCGCCGCGGCCGCTGGGACCCGAGGGCCAGCCGGCCACGGAGGTCAGCCCCACCCGTGCCCGCGCTTCGCTCCCGTGTCCTCTCCAGGCGTTCGCTTCCAGCCTCTCGGGCACGCTGGCCACACACGCGGTCCTGACCGGCATAGGGGTAGGGAACGCCGAAGCCTCCGTGTCTGCGGCCACCGCCGCCTGGCTCGTGAAAGGTGAGCGCCCACCCGCCAAGGGCCTCCTTGGTCCTGGCGCGAGCCCCAGTCTGGCCCCTCCTGCCCCTCGCCCCTTCACTTCTCCAAACCCTGGGGGCAGTGCCAAGGGTGGCCTAGGCACCCCATCTGGCCTGTGATTTGTGATTTGTAATTGCGGGCTTATGCCTGGCAGCCGTCTCAGCGCCTGTTGTCTTGCGCATTTAGGAAAAAACTTTTATCACTTGATAAAAAGTTGAGCCAAGATCGAATTGACTTTAATCAGCCTTTTATAAATCCGCCCTGTCGGGGCCAGCAATAGCACAGCAAGTAGAACGTTTACTTCACAGGCGTGCCGGGTTTGATCCCGGCATCCCACATGGCCCCAAGCACCGCCAGGAGTAATTCCCGAGTGCTGAGCCAGGAGCAACCCCTGAGCATTGCTGGGTATGACTCAAAAAAGCAAAATATAAATAAATAAACCTTCCCTGCCACTTCTAGCAGATGGGAGGGAGCCTTAAGAAAACAAAAAAAAAAATGGCGACTTTCTAGACTGAAGGGAGCTATAGCAGTTTCTAGGTAGAACCATAGATTGGTTTTATTTCCTTCAGAGGGTGTGGGGGGGACGGTGTCAGCCAGATTACCTAATTTTGCCCTGGTTTCCCAGGTCAGCCACGTGTGGGGCGCACGCCCTCCCCGTTGTACTATTGCTCTGGCCCACTGTCCTTTTTCTTTCACTTCTCTTCCCGGTTACTAACCATCTTAGCAGACTGGCCACATCTCAATCTCTGAATATTTTGGACAGTGAGAAAACATCTGCTTAAACTTTTTGCCTTGAAGACTGAACAAACCGGCCAGATGTGGTTCATCAAATATTCATAACTACCACGCTATGTTTAATATGGATCTTTTCCATTGCTTCATAAAAACTCTATGGGATGCACTAGAAGCATTAATAATGAATAATTTGTGTGACATCTTTTTTTTTTTTTTTGGCCATTTCAGGGTAGAGAGCTCCTGAGCAATACTTAGGGCACTGTTGGCGATTCTCAGACAGCTGGGCCATCAGTTCAGTGCAAGGATCTGGGGGTGCAATGCCACTCAGGTGCTGTGGTAATGGGGATTTCCTGGGCCACCTCTGGGGCTGGGGATCATGCATGCCAGGAGTTGAAGTCATGCCAGGCATATCCTAACTGCTGTACCTTGCCCCTATTTTTGTGTTATTTCTAAACACCATTTGTCGGGGGCTCTGCCGGGGTCCTCGACAGTGCTGGGAAGCGAGTTCCCTTCTACCTCCGAAGCCGGCGAGGAATGGATGAAAACTCAGGAATCCGATGCAGTTTTAAAAAGCTTTACTTATCACAGGTTCAGGCATACAAATCAGCAAAAGGAAAAGCCCGGTGCTTAGGATTCCAGGCTAGAACCCCAGCCACATGTAGGCCAAGATGGCGGCCACCACGTGTAAAGGCTTTGTAAAAGGGGAAGACAAGACTTCCAAGAAGGGTGAGCGCTCACAAAGAGAGAGCCAAAAAGAGAGCGCGAGGAGAGGAAGCAGGCTAGTATTATACCCCTGTAACTCAGACCTCCCTCCCACTGTTATGGAAAGCAGGGAGGGTCAAATGCCCTTAGGTAATCCCTCCCTGCACCTCACCTAGGCCCTTTAGTATGCTAATGTTTTGAGCCAAGATCTGCCTGGAAATGCCTTTCCAGAAGGGGGTTTCTGAGATGGCATGTCTCTGTACCAAAGACCAACACCAATGCCAGTTAAATATTTCTCCAAGCCTTCACAAGTCTCTTCTACTTCATTGTAGTTTTGTATTTTAGTTGCCTTTGAGTATATCAGGGAGCCATGCTTGTTTGCTTGGAAGCAAACAGCATTTCTCTCTGGTCTAATTACCCAGGGGTCCTGCGTGGCCAGGCTAGTATGCTGGTAAGATCTAGCTAGTCCCACGATGATTGTGGTAGCATGGGAGAATATTTATACCAGCTAGTACAGCATACATGGTCAGATAAACTGCCACATTTAGACTACCCCCTTATCTACGGAGTGATTTGCAGGAGGCAATCCAGAGCAGATGCAGCGGCCCTTAGGAGTCCTGCAACAACCATTGTCTTACATCTCTTCACCCCAGATAGGTTATTAAGGAAAAGTAATACCAAATTTAAGCTATGAAGAGGTACCTATCAACTGAGTCTGTTAATATGAAAAGAAATCCTATTTTTTCTTCTTGTTTATTTTTTTTATTATACCACCGTGAGATATACAGTTACAAAAGTGTTTATGTTTGGATTTCAGTCATCCAGTGTTCAGCACCCATCCCTCCACCAGTGCCCATCTCCCACCACCAATGTCCCCTGATTTCCCCTCCCCCAGCCTGTGTCTATGGCAGGCAATTTTCACCTTCTCTTTCTCTCTTTCTCTCTCTCTCTCTCTCTCTCTCTCTCTCTCTCTCTCTCTCTCTCTCTCTGAGACAGTATTTTATTTAAGTATTTTATTATACCACCATGAGATATACAATTACAAGATGTTCATGTTTGAGTTTCAGTCATACAGTGTTCCAGCACCCATCCCTCCACCCATGCCCATTTCCCACCACCAATGTCCCTATTTCCCTCCCCCTCCCCCATCCTGCCTCCAAGGCAGGTTCTTTATCTCCTTCTCTCTCTCTCTCTCCTCTCTCTCTCTCTCTCTCTCTCTCTCTCTCTCTCTCTCTCTCTCTCTCTCTCTCTCTCTCTCTCCTTTTCCCTTTCTTCCTTTCTTACACATTGATTATGAATTGTAATACAAACATTTAGAGGTTATCATGTGTATCTTTTTGCCTATATTCAAAGCTCAGTTCTCCGATGGTATCATTTTCAATGATTATCAGCACATTATTCCCTACTCTGTCTTACCTAGCCTATGACTCCCACATGTTTGTGGTATGCCAGGTTTTGAGATAAAGCCCGTGCGTGATGGGATCAGGCTGTGTCCAGCTGTGGAGTCTGGACCAGAGGATGACTGTGGTGGTGTTGCACGAGGTTTTCTGACTTCTGGGAGCCTGGTGGAGGGACAGGCCAAGGAGCAAAAACCTGCCCCCACCCCAAGACCCCCCATCAGTCTAGCGCAGGGCAGGCAGGCAGAGACTCCGCCCTGCACCTGAATACCTGGTGTTGGGTGAGAGCCCCAGCAGCAGCTCTGGGCGGGGCCGCCAGGCCTTTGTGGAGGGAGCCGAGGTGGGGAGGTGGCCCCAGTCTAGGCTCCCTAAAAATCTGGTTGGCGTAGTCGCCGAGTCCCGCATGCCTGGGCTTGAACTCGGCTTCTCTCTTGGGTCGGGCTGTGATGGGCTGTGAAGTCCATCCTATTTTTTCTTTACATTGTTTTTATTAAAAGAATTTTAGAGAGATGTGAGGGGAAAGAAAGAAATATGTGTTCAGAGAACACAGGCTTCTTTATTTTATTTTATTTTTTTTTTTTTTTTGCTTTTTGGGTCACACCTGGCGATGCTCAGGGGTTACTCCTGGCTCTGCACTCAGGAATTACTCCTGGCGGTGCTCAGGGGACCATATGGGATGCCGGGGATCGAACCCGGGCCGGCACAGGCCGGCCGCGTGCAAGGCGAACGCCCTACCCGCTGGGCTATCGCTCCGGCCCCACAGGCTTCTTTAAAGTGAGCAAAGTGAAAATCCTCTTAGGATTTTACAAAATCATTTTCATGAAATTAGTAAATTTGCAGTTTTATCTAAGGAACCTCCTTAGCAACTATTTAATGTTACATATACTGGCAACTAAGTAATGTTCAGTTACAACTCTCTTACTGGAAAATGATGTTAATTATCATAAATGTAATGGTTAATTTTTTTTTTTTTTGCTTTTTTTGGGTCACACCCGGCGATGCTCAGGGGTTACTCCTGGCTCTGCACTCAGGAATTACTCCTGGCGGTGCTCGGGGGACCATATGGAATGCCGGGATCGAACCGGGTTGGCTGTGTGCAAGGCAAACTCCCTACCTGCTGGACTATCGCTCTGTCCCCCACGGTTAATATTTTTACAGCCTACTGTATACCCAGCATTTTGTACACGGTGGAATATGTCTTCACCTCTGTGGCTGTCAAGTTAGGTAGATATCATTGTTGCTACATTTTTCAGAAGAGGAAGCGGAAATGGAGAGATTGAGTGACTTCCCTAAGATCACATTGGGCTAGGATTCTGACCCAAATTTCACTGATTTCTGTGACCTCATTTTTTGCTAGGATTTTAGAATAGAGGCAGCCATAATTTTCGGCCAGCAGATAAATTCCTTCCTGAGACTGAAAGACCTGGCCCAGTGAATCTCTCTCTTAATAAATGTAATTTTGCCCTCCTCAGAGACACTAAATTGATCCAACAGGAGAATCTTAACTAAAATAGTGAAATTTTTGTGTGAAATAAAATATACTCAAAGGGAAGACAGTGGACTGAGTGAAAGAGGAGGAAACAGACATAAAGACAGAAATGGGGAAGTGGAGTGGAAAGGGGGAAAGTTGAGCAGATGCCTTCTCTGAAGGAGCGGCTCCGCACACCTCCTGACTGAAGGAGTGACTCTACAAGCCTTCTCTGACTGAAGGGCCGGCTCCACATGCCTTCTCTGAAGGAGTAGCTCCATAGGCCTTCTCTGATTAATGGAGCGGCTCCCACACCCACTGATTATAACTAATAGAGTTGGCACAGTCTTGCCAACTCCTCAGAGTCTTTCTGAAACGCTGAATATCCAGTTTTTTCCTTTAAAATGACCCATTGTTGGGTCAGAGCAATAGCACAGCATTTGACTTGCACATGGCCAACCCAGGTTTGGTCCCTGGCATCCCATTGGTCCCCCAGCACCGCCTGGAGTAATTCCTGAGTGCAGAGCCAAGAGTAACCCCTGAGCATTGCTGGGTGTCACCCAAAAAGCAAAAAGATAAATATAAATAAAATGTTCCATTGTTCATTATTTGTCTCTGAGTTTCCTATTGCTGCTATTGTAAGCAGGGAATGAGCTTTCAAACTCAACCTCACGATTACTGTGAAGCCTGAGAGGCTTGGTGAGTGGTGTCTACTAGTGGATTTGGCTCTCTCCTATAATTCAGGGTTGAGTAAAATGCTCTTTAGAAGGCCGTAGTGATGAAGAATTAATTTTGGGGCATGGGCTAGGTACATCTTCCGTTTGAGAATGGGGAAGACTGGCCTGAGTCACTACCTGTATGTCATCGGACACTCCTAGCCTGCTTTCCTTAATCAGTTTGACTCTCTAGTTAATCTAAAGTATTGAGCTCAAGGGCACTGGACATCCTCATGAGGGCCCACTCTGAGGCTTTGCTGTTTGTTTGGGGTTAAAAGTCTTTATTTATAATTTCCGTGCTGGGCTCTGTGGGCTCTATCAGTACACAGAATGGATAGTCCTCATGAGAGGCCAGCAAACTTTTGCCACAAATCAGAGAGTAAATACTTTTGACTTTGCATGTGTGCAGCTTCAGTGAGAGTGACTTAATTCTACCACATGCCATGAAAGTAGCCAGGGAGATTCTAAACAAATGATGACAGCTATCTCCCAGTGAAACTTGGTATACAAAAACAGCTGAAGCCCCAGACACATATCTTAGGACCGAATCTGCTTTTTATTTTCTTTTTTCCTTCTTGGGTCACACCCAGTGGTACTCAGGGGTTACTCTGGCTCTGCACTCAGAAACGGTGCTCAGGGGACCATAAGGGATGTGGAAAGGGGACCCTAAACTTGATGCTAATCAAGTTGGCCGCATGCAAGGCAAACCTGCTGTACTATCGCTCCGGCCCCTACTGATTGCCATCTACTTCTATAATGGGTTTTGAGCCTGGAGCTCCTTTCTGGTTCACTGTGGTATTTTCCACTCCTTCCATAAGTGCTTGTCACAGGGTAAAAGTTAAGCCAGCATATGTGTTGCGAATGAAGGTCTAACTGACTCTCACTAGCCTGAGGAGACCTTTCTTTTCCTCTACCAAGTACCTGCAGTCTAAACGATAGCCAGGTCTGAGAGCTAGAACATCAACAGTAAACTGAATTTTTCATACTAGTTGTTTTTTTTTTAGGGGAGGGGTGCTATAGAACTTTCACTGGTGTCTAATATGCCATTGAGTGAATATGATAGACTTCATGCGTTGTGTTCATAAACACGTATTGTCAGTTATGTTTTATTTCTATTACAATGTTGCAAAGAATATTTCTGGTTCAGAGGCTGGAGAGACAGTATAGCAGGTAGCGCTTGTCTTGAATATGGCCAACCCAGTTTCAATCCCCAGCATCCCATATGGTCCCCCCCAAGCACCACGAGGAGTAATAACTGAGCACAGAACCAGGAGTAACCCCTGAGCATCACTGGGTATGGCCCAAAACAAAGTATTTCTGGTTCATATATCTTGGTGTACCTGTATACATAGGTCTCTTGGCTATGTATTAAGAACTGTTTAGATACTTCTGAAGAGGGTGCCTCAGTTTATCCTTGCCAGCTGCTATTGGCAGCTTCATTTTAACTGTCCCCATCCTACATTTTTAACTTTCCTGCAAGGTCTTGGACTCTTTCTGAACTGAGGAAATTAAAAGTTTCCCAAGACAAAAATCCCGAGACCTTGGGATCACAGGAGCCTGAGAAACAAAGGGGCATAGCTGAGCATATATGAACTACATCACTAAAAAGGCCACTAGCTTAGGTGGGAATTCAAGTCCTATACTAAGTTCTTGTCCTGCTGGAAGAATTTCTTCCCAGTAAAATTTTCTATTTCTAACTCCAAGTCTGAGCATCCTTAGTACTCGGTATGTATGTTCTTTTCTTTTTTTGGGGGTGGGTGTCATGCCCTGCAATGCTTAGGTACTCCTGGCTCTGCACTCAGAATTACTCTTGGCGGTGCTCGTTGGATGCCCGGGTTGGCCGTATGCTAGGCAAATGTGCTTCCTGCTATACTGTCATTCCAGCCCTCTGATATATAGTTCTTGAAAATGGCAAAGAATCTGGGAACGATGAGGAATACAAAGGCCCACAGCCCCTGCCTCTGTATCACTTCTGACACTTATACAGCCTTATCTGGCTAAAGCTGCCTTAACAGGTTCAGCCCCAAGGAGAGTGGGCTGAAGCAAATGGACCTTTTAAGTGGTAGTGTCTGCCAGTACACCCCACCCTGTGTCCTCTGTCTCACCCCTGTTCCTTACCCATGCTTCTCTCCTCCAGATGCAAGTGGCATGCTAGGACGCATCGTCTTTGCTTGGTGGAAGGGGTGAGTTTCGTCTTCCTGGCCAGCATCTTCTGGACACTCTACAGTGTCTTCTCCAACCCTTAGCTATAGTTTCGTCCCCCACCTTTCCAACTAGTTTCTAGGAGAAAGGAGGTTTACTAATTACGTCATCAGACCTAAGGAGCCGTTGGTTAGCACTCAGTCCAAGTAATTTCCCCAGGGTTACCTAGCAGCAAAGACATAAAACTTTTCCTGTGGTGAAATGTCTCCAAGAACACTGATACTTCACTCTGTAGGGTTTTCCCCTAGGTGAGCCATGGACTACTAGCAAGACAACCACTGAAGGGCCTTCTGGCTAATGGTGCCTGGTAATGTAGCAGTGACATTTATCTGGAGTATATCCTAAGACAGTTATCTGGAGGAGATGAGCATTTTCTTGGCACTTCATAACTTAAAATAATCCAGACCGCTCTTTGACCTAATACCAAATGCATTGTCTTCTCCCTTTAAATTTTTTTTTCAATTGTAGGCTCTATTGATAATGGCAGGCTTTCATGCAGAAAACATTCCAGTACCACTCCTTCCACATGTCCGTGTGTGCTCCCCGCTCCCGCTCACGCACCCCAGTGATGTCCATCCTATTAAAGATCATTTCTCAGTTTCTTTTGCCTTTGGAGTATTTGTTGTTTCTTTACTATATTTATATAACAAATTTTCTAAAATGCAAATTGCAAACCATTCTATCTTCCTCAACAGGAGCAAACTGGACTGTAATGCCAAACAGTGGAGGTGAGGAGAGCCTGCCTGGGGCAGGGGAGGGTTAGTCCTTTATTGAACAGACTTTTGACTGCTAATCTCTGATTGCTCCTCACAGGCTTTTTGCTGACGGCCTCAATGATGTCGCCATGTTCCTTGAGATTGTGGGTCCTGTATTCCCTCTGTGTTTCACCATAACTATCTGCATCAGCAATCTGGCCAAGGTATGCACTCAGGCAGCACTCCCTCCGGATGCCTGTCTGCTGTATGTGGCCAGCTGTAGACATTCCAGATGAGAAGTGCTGGGGCTGCAGCTGGTTGGACAGTGAATCGGCCTGTGTGGAACACAGGAAGGCCTCTCCTAGAGCCTGACAAAAGATGAATTTAAGGTGCCAAGTACTGGATAAAAGAATAGTGTGGATTAGGATCCAGTAGCAAAACAGCACAGTGGAGTGAGAGTGAAGAAGCAAGGGTAGATGTGGATGTAAACTTTTCTCCGGAAGACGCCGTGCTCATCATCAAGGCTCCTTCCTCCGACCTCCTCCCCGAGGAAGGCCTAGCAGGGCCCAGGGAGAGCTCAGTACAGGGTGGAGTAGCAGACACAGAGTGAAGATCCATAAAGTCCATCTGACCCATGTGTCCGTTTCAGTACCACGTTGGTGTTTCTTCAGGGCATAACTGATATTCCTAGTGTAACGGTTCTTTGTCGTAGAAGACATTTAACTTTCCTGGCCCCAGCACTAAATGCTGTGAGTACTCTCTTTGCCCTCTGCCCTCAAGGCAGGAATCCTCAGAGAAATCACTGCTGTAAGTGTAAACCAAGGATTGTGACCTCTGCTAACTGTTGCAGATCCTTTTGGACTTTAGTCTCTTCCTCTGTCAAATAAAGGAATGAAAGGTCAGCTCAAAGTCACTGACCCAGAGTTTCATTCTCAGTGATTTCAGTCCCCAGAGTAAAGCCACCAGAAGCCTGACTCTCATCTGTGCCTTTGTGTATCTCTCCTTCACCTGTCATTAGCTAAATCTCTACTCAATCCTGTTGCTTTCCTTCTAAAATCTTTCCAGTTCACTTGATCACTTGAATCCCGTTATTCATCGATTTGCTCGAGCGGGCACCAGTAACATTTCCATTGGACCCTATCACGTGCCAATGTAGCCCAATGGCATCTGGTTGATTCAGGAATATGAAAAGCCTAAAACCATTCCTTCAGGGTCTTTACAATGAAGTATGACCATCTTGTAGGTGGGCGGCCACGTGATGTTTTGACATCCCGTGGGATCCAGTCGGTAATGGCTCTAGTCCAGCGGTTGTCTCCAAATCGCATTACGTGTCCAGCCCATCTGATTTTCGATGCCTTAGCAAACGAGACAGCGTCCCTGATTCTGGAATAACGACGGAGGTCAGAACTCCGGATTCCTTCTCTCACTTGAGTGAGGCGTGATATTCCAAGCATAGCTCTTTCGATTCCTCTCTGGGAGACCGAATAGCATTCTCATCCTGCTTTCGTAGGGCCCAGGTCTTTGAGGCGTATGTTAATGCAGGGAGAATGGTGGAGTCAAAGAGATGTGCCCGGAGCCGGAGGTTCCTTGTCCTTTTTAGCTATGTCTTCGATGCCTTTGAAGGCATTCCATGCCCCTCTCTTCCTCCTGTGCAGCTCAGGTTTCAGGTCATTCATCATGTTGATTTCTCGACCTAGTTACACATAACTGCTGCATTCAGAGATGTTTGTTCCATTGAGAGTGAATGGGGCATCAGGAACTAGTTCATTCTTCATGAACATTGTTTTCTTTAGATTCAGCTGTAGACCTATCTTTCCACATTCTCGGTCGAAGTCAGCCAGCATTTGTGCCGCTGTGTGGCTGATGTTTGGTGTTATTAGAACAATGTCATCAGCGAAGCGGGAGGTGGTGTAGTTGCCAACCATCTATCTTCACTCCCATTCCTTCCCATTCTAATTGTCGCATGATGTTCTCGAGGGTGGCACTGAAGAGTTTTGGTGAAATGGTATCACCCTGTCGAACCCCTCTTTTGACATCAATGATCACTTCTTTGTAGAATGGTGAGATCCTTGTGGTGAATCCGTAATACAGCTCACGAAAGATCTTGATGTATTGGGTTTGAACACCCTGTTTGGCTAGGGCTTCGATGACTGCTTCAGTCTCCACAGAATCAAAGGCTTTCTGTAAATCAATGAACGTGAGACAGAGCGGCATCTTGTACTCCCTACAAACCTCAATGAGCTTGGTTACCATGTGGATATGGTCGATTGTGCTGAATCCTTTCTGGAAGCCTGCTTGCTCGCATGGTTGTCCTTCATCTAGTGTTCTAATCCTGTTCAGGATGACTCGTGTAAACAGCTTGTAGATGACAGACAACAGGCAGATGGGGCGATAGTTGCCGATGTCGTGAATGTCTCCCTTCTTGAACAGTAGAACTGTTCTGCTGGTTTTCCATTGGGAGGGCACCTTGCATTCGGACAGGTAGCGTGTGAAGAGCCGAGCTAGTGTATTGATAAGTACCAACGTCAGATTCTTCAGGTGTTCGGGTCTGACTTTGTCTGGGCCTGGTGGTTTTCCCTTCTTTACCGACGAGATGGCATGCCGGATTTCAGAAGGGAGAACATTGGGAATGACATATCCATCCTGTGGAATTCGGTATGTGGACAGGTGGATGTGGCTATCAAAGAGATTTGAGTAGAAGTCCTGGATAATCTCCATTGCCTTTCTGGAAGATGTGATAGATCCATTAGGGCGTCGGAGGGCAGTCATCTTGGTTTTATAGTTGGCGAAGGACAGGCAGGCAGTGCGAATGCCCTTTCCAGTTCATCCACTCTTAATTCCATGTCACCTTAGAGAAGCTCAGTTACTCTCCCACAGAATATCTCTTGCCATCTTCAGTCTTCAGAGCGACCTAAGATTCCTTTAAAGTTTGGAGATGAGTTCAGGTCAGTTATCTGCCCCACTACTCTTAGAGTCAACAGTTACTATGGATGGTTCCCTGTGCAATGCCGGGCATGATTCTCCTGAGCACAGAGCCCATAGTGAAGTCCACCTCACCCCCAAAAGGAAAGTTTACAGTAGTTCACGCAGTTAGGCCCTTGTTAGTCACTTGGCCTTATTTTGAATTACCTTCCTCTATGAATAATTTCCTGTTCTCTAATATAATACTTTCTTCATGATCCATTAGTTTATAAGCTTCATGAGGTGCCTGAATTGTATCGCAGACCCTTAGACGGTCTGACCTCTAAAAAGATATGAACTTTTGATAAAGAAAGGTGATCATTGATACTCAGCTGTCGGGAATGACCGCCGGGGTCCCCGACAGTGTCAGGACAGAGGTTGTCTTCTACCTCCGAGGACGCCGGAAGAACAGATGAAAACTCACGAGTCTGGTGCAGTTCCAAAAATGGCTTTTAATAGTACAAAAGCTCTTCCACAGCACTCCAATATAATGAACAAACTTTAGCTCTGGTCCGAACTTAGACCATACAAAAGAGCCTAAGTCTCCCACCAAGGAGAGAGGATCTCACCCGAGCTGAGTCCTACCCAGAAGGAGCAAAAGGCCAAAGAGCAAAAAGCCAAAAGCCGAAAGCTAAGAGGCCCAAAGCCAAAAGGTGAAGCGTGAAGGGCCCTCAAGTCAGCCCCTTATATACACCAAAGTAATCCAATCGGGAGGGTCATGTCAACAAAGAACTCTAAACAGAGTATAATGCCACACCCTATTGCAGGTATAAACAAAGGTTATGCCAAGGTCTAATCCTTTCTACCAAGATTATCTCTTACATAAAACACTGGAGAGAGAGAGGGCTGATACAAAGTAATACATCTTAACTTCATGAGCTTCATGTAATCTAGATGGTACCCACAAGGTCCTTCTTATTATTTTCTGCACCAGGGTGATTCTGAGTATCTTGTTCTCGTGTACTGAAAGGGTCACTCTCGCCTGCTTAGAGCAAACTAGTATGATCCTTCCTATAGTCTCAACATAGCCAGCGTGGTAGTCTCCTGGTAAATTCTAACTGTCCCACGCTGGGTGCAGTGGGTATAAAGAGGAGCTGTGCCCAATCTAGAAAACATAGAAGTCTTAGTAGATGTATAAGTCAGAAGTTATTCAGTCAAGGTGACTTCTGTAACTGCCACACCTTCTAGCAGTGTTTACATAGAAGAGGTCTCATTAGAATAAACCTTGACTTAAATAAGATTAAGCTGGGATGGGCAAAACAACAAAACTCCCAGAATAGCTAAACCTGTCCTCCAACACTCAGCAAATGAGTATTCCTGTTCTGGGTCTCAGAGAGAGCAGTCACCTTGTTAGGGCAAAGCCATGGATGGATCTCAGAGCAGTTCCCTTGTTCAGGCAAGGCCACTGGAGGGAATTTGAACCATCTGGAAGGCTGGAGAGTCCATAGCTGGGCAAGAAGATAATTATAAGTAGACAGAGTAGGGACATAGAATTGGAAACCAGACTGGGTCTGATGTCGCAGCAAGGGGGGTGGTGTAGCCAAAGCAGAAGCTGGAAGGAAGTTCTGGACTAAGAACTCATCTAGTCTTAGATGAGTCTTTGAGCCTCCTCTAAGGGGAAGGAAATTAGGCCTGGTCCACAGGATGGCAGGCAGAACTTTTTTTTTTTCATGGAACCAGATAGGAGATATCAGCCAACAGGAAGTATCAGGTGAGAACTAAACACAGTTTCGTGGTGGGTTGCCTGAAGTCTGAGGCTTATTTCCAGCTAGAGCCTCCCATGGATGCGTCTGGGTGCCCGTGCATTTGATGGCTCTGACCTTTACTCTGCTGTTTTCTTTCCCCTAGTGCATTGTAAGTGTGGCTGGTGGGGCCACTCGGGCTGCCCTGACCATGCACCAGGCCCAGAGAAACAACATGGCCGACGTGTCTGCCAAGGATAGCAGCCAGGTAAGCAGCCAGCATTGGAGGGATCAGTGGGGCAGGTGGGGCTGGGTGGTCTAGTCAGAACTGGGTTCATGGAAAAGTTACTCAGTACTCATCGGGGTAGAGGTGGGAGACTGTGATAGCCAAGGGCAAGGCTACCGCAGTCAGCAGCCAGCAGGACCAGTTTATCATCTCAGTACCATCCCTGTGGCAGCAGGTCCACTTTACTGTCTCAGCCTTTGTGCATTGCCCAGGTGCAGGAGAGTGTGTGCCCTTGATTCTCCAGGCCATAGCCCCCTTCCGGGATGTCAGTGTTTCTGTAGTAAGACAGTTGGACAGTTCACCCACTGATTGTGCTAAACTTGGTACCATCATCAGTCGGTGGTTTCAGTGTGGGAGGAAATACGTGGCGGCACTTAGGAATGTTCAGTTTGGGGGCAGCAAGTAGGGCACTGCCTAGATGCAACTGGCCCATGATTGAGCCCCGCATTGTATGCGGTCTCTTGAACCCTGACAGGAGTGACCCTGGGTGCAGAATCGGAAGAGCTGAGCACAGCTGAGTGTGGCCCAAAAAACAGTATTCATGGGCCGGAGCCATAGCCCAGCGGGTGGGGCGTTTGCCTTGCATGCGGCTGGCCTGTGCTGGCCCAGGTTCGATCCCCGGCATCCCATAGGGTCCCCTGAACACCGCCAGGAGTAATTCCTGAGTGCAGAGCCAGGAGAAACCCCTGAGCATCGTCAGGTGTGACCCAAAAAAAAAAAAACAAACAAACAAACAAACAAATAAATAAATAAATAAATAAATATAATTTTTTAAAAACCGTATTCAGCCTTGCTTCATTTTCCAGGAAACACTTGTAAACCTGGCAGGACTCCTGGTCAGCCTCCTGATGCTTCCCCTGGTATCTGATTCCCCAAGGTAAGCCCAGGTTAAGGGTGGAAAGATGCCAGCTGGGCCTCTACCCCCGTAACTGTCTTGCCCTCTTGACCAGCTGCAGCCTTGGCTGTTTCTTCCTCTTCACTGCCCTCCATATCACGCCAACTACCGGGCAGTTCGAGCCATTGTTATGGAGACCCTGAATGAAGGCCGACTCTGGCTGGTCCTGAATCACTTTCTTGAGAAAGGAGAAGTACTTGACCCCACTTCAGCCAATCAGATGGAACCCCTGTGGACAGGTCTTCCAGCCTCTGTTCTCTCAAACCTTGTGGCACCCAGTATCTTCCTGGCTGGGCATCCTGACTTTAGCTCTCCACAGGTTTCTGGCCATCTCTGTCTCTCTCGATGGGAGTGCCTCTGCACAGCATAGCGCCCAGGTGAGTGGCCTTTTGTCTCCCAGCTATTACTGCTGCTATTCCACTTTCTGTACATGCTCGCTCGTTATTCTAGGTACACATTGGCCTCGCTTACTCTTGCTTCCCTCCCTGTTCTGTTCCACTGAACAGACTTAGGGACTGTGTGGGTATCCAAGAGCAGCAGGGTGTGTTACAGAGAAGACAAAGGGTTCAGTGGGAAAGCAGGATGAAGGATATATGGGGAAACAGGCCGACTGTGGGAGGAAAAGACAGGGATGGAGGCATGGTAATAGCTAGGGATAGATGGGAAGTAGATTAGGGACAGGTGAACGTGGGGAAATTATGGTTGGAAGTTCCGTGGTGTTTAGTTGACTGGGTGGTTATTCCCGCCTTTACTAGCTCCTCTACCTCTGCACCCTTTTTCTTTAGTGTCTCTGAGCTGACACAGCTAGTTAAGGGACACCAAGAATCTTACCTCCTACACTGGAACCAGCCACAAAGTAAGTGTGCTCTGCTCTGCCAACCCTTAGCTCTCTCTCCTAGAGTCAGCCTCTGACTTTTTCAGCCCTAGAATCCCATGTTATCAACAAGCCCTAGACAATCTGAAGACTGCCTGGTGTCCCGAAGGGGTCTCTAGGTGTTGGGGAGCCACTGGGGTCCCCAACAGTATCAGGACAGAAGTTCTCTTCTACCTCCAAGGCCACTGGGGAATGGATGAAAACTCCTGCACAGTTCGAAAAGGCTTTTAATAGTACAAAAGCTCTACCACCCCAATCCAATATAATGAAAGAACTCTAGCTCTGGTCAGAACTTAGACCATACACAAGAACCCAAGTGGATCCTCTTCCCACCAAAGAGGATCCCACCCAAGAGGAGTTCTACCAAAGAGGGTCCTACCTACCAGAAAGGAGTCCCACTAAAGACAGTCCTACCAGAAAGGAGTCCCACCAAAGAGAGAGTGTACCTCAAATCTGTCCCCTTATATACACCAAAGTAATCCTAACTTCAGGGAGGGTCCTACCAACAAAGAACCCTAAACAGCTTCTAGATAGTAGAAGAGAGTAGAAGGGTGGTGCCACACCCTATTACAGGTCTAAACAAAGGATTACACCAAGGACTAATCCCTTCTTCAGAGATTATCTCTTATGTAAAACACTGGAGAGAGAAAGAGAAGGCTGGTATAAAGTAATACATCTTGATTTCATGGGCTTCATGTAATCTAGGTGGTACCCACAAGGTCCTTATTTATTTTCTGCACCAGGGTGATTCTGAGTATCTTGTTCTCTGTATACTGAAAGGGTCACACTTGCCTGCTTGAGGGCAAACTAGTATGATCCTTCCTATAATCTTAAATAATAGTCTCAATGTAGCCAGGGTGGTAGTCTCCTGGTAAATTCTAACTGTCCCACCTTGGGTCCTGTGGGTATAAAGAAGAGCTGTGCCCAATCTAGAAAACGTAGAAGTCTTAGTAGATGTATAATAAGTCAGAAGTTATTCAGAGTCAAGGTGATTTCTGTAACTGCCACACCCTCTAGCAGTGTTTACACAGAAGAGAGATCTCATTAGTATGATACCTGGCTTAATAACATATAAATAGATTAAGCTGTGAGTGGATAAAACAGCAAAGCTCCCAAGCTAGCTAGGCCTGTCATCCAACATCTAGACAAAGGCTTAATGCATACAAGACCTCCATGTCCCAGAGAAATTCATTTTGGTCCTCTTTAAAATTGAGTTAGCAATATCTGCCTCACTAAGTACAGGATCCACAAACATTTTTCTAGCAAAAATAAGAAAAAATAGAATACATGGAGTTTGTGAGGCCACCAGTCATGGTAATCAACCACCAGTCACACTAATTCACAGAGCAGTGTTCGAAAAGCTAGATTTGTCAACTATGTTATTGGCTCGTGCATTTGTCATTTTCATTAAATTGTGTGCAGAAGTAGAAGTAGAACATATTTGTGTAAGTGTACTTCTTTATAGGCACTAATGTGCCACTTGAGAAAGTAAGCTCAGAGGCCAAGAGATGAATGTTGTGCACACTGGAGCCCCCTGCTCCATCCTCAGCACTGCCTGGTCCCCTAAGCACTTAGGTGTGGCACAAGAAAACCTGTATGTATTTTCACTTACGGAGTAGATATCATAAGACTCAAATAAGATGATAACTTTGGTAATCCCAGGGGGAGCCACTGTCTTCCACATCTGTGATTAACTTCTTGAGGAAACAGTGCTCGAATTTATAGGTGGCTGGACTGATGTTAAAGGAAGCTACGCATGCCCCTACGGGTTGGAGCAATCTCTCAAGCACATACTTTGAGGATTCCCAAGTTCCATCCCAGCACTGCATGGCCCTCTGAACATCACTGTGACTAACCCATAAATGCAGAACTAAGTGTCCCCCAAGCACTGCCAGGTGTGACCCCTCACCCCCCTCCCCTGCCACCCATAAAAATAGGTTGCATGCAAACAGCACCACAGTGAGCTGCTATGAAGTTGTGTTTGGAATTGGGCATTTTCGTTAAGCCAGAGCATGTGTGAGCAGCAGGAGCTGATCGGGAAAAGAAAGGCCAATGCCTCAGATAAGGATGGCACAGGGTAGGAGGCGTTGGTGGTGTTTAGAGAAATACCCCTGTATTATTTCTGGACTTTACAGACCGTGTGCAGATAGTTCTGTGCCAGAAGGCAGGCCCTGAAACTGTCCTAAAGGCTGCCACACATGGCATGGTGCTCAGAGCCCTGCAGGGAGCTGGGCCCCTCCCAGAGCAGCTGGAGAAACTGCGGCACCGAGAAGAGTCTGGTAAGAGCTTCACAGTCTGTGCTGCAGGGCTGGGGTCTGGGAGAAGGCTCTAGCGAGTCAGGTAAGAGCTTCATAGTCTGAACTGCAGGCTGAGGTCTGGGGGAGGACTCTGGAGAAAGGGTTATATACTTCAGTTGCACTTGGAAATCGAGAGTCTTCTGGTTATGTGCCTCATTCCAGGTTCTGAGAAAGATGCATGGGTCACTGTCAGGGAGACACACCGTGTACTGGACAAGCTGTTCCCAGAATTTCTGAAAGGTACATCCTTCAGGCTCTTTGCCCCTTAGGCTTTCTCAGAGGCCCTTTCTTCCCATGACCGTCCTGCAAACTGGGGGTGCAGGGGAGAGACCCAAGATGTGTCTCATCTTCAGCCAGGCATCAGGCCTGTAGGATGGGGAATGAAGATTTTCCTGCGGCTGAGTCATTGTTGACATTATAATTCCAGTTGACACTGAAGAACAGGGGAGGGAGGCTCACAAGTCATCTCTGATCTTTGCTTTAGTACCTGCTCCAGTCCATCCCTTTTCCATGGCTCATTCCAGTGAAATTCAGCTGAGATTTGAGCCTCGTTTTATGCAGGAAGAGCCTAAGCAGTACACAGAACCGACACCAGCCTATACGCCCCTTTGACCCTGTCCCCAGAACCAGCCCCCAGAACCCTCCCCAGTAATCCTGGTGACCCTCTGTGACCTCCCCAGGGCTGCAGGAGGCAGGGGTGGAAGACAGAGAGGCACCAGCTAGAGGTGGACGAGTGGAGGGCCACCTGGCTCCCTGGCACCAGAGAAGAAGATCCTCTGAGCAGGCGCCTCTTGCCAGCACAGCAGCCCAGAGCAATGACCTTCCAACCACAGCGGCACTTGGGAAAGGCAACTTTATTTTTGCTTAGAGGACTGACTGTAGCAGATGGCCTAGGCCTCGTGGGAGGCGGCCCCAGTCGAATGGATTGAGCCCCAGTGGGGGACAAAGTGGAGAGAAGGGGTCCTGGGGCTTGTGGCTTCTCACCTAGCTCACTGTGAAGCTGAACCTAACCCTTGCTGTGGTTCAGGTGCCCCGAACTGTTGACCTCAAGCATAAAATCCCCAGAGGAAGGTGGCCACAGCCATCATGAGCAAAGCGTTGAGATTGACCACGCGGGCCCAAGTAGGGTCCTCACTGATGTCCTCCAGCTGCCTGGCTGCTTCAGCCACCTCCTCTGTTGTGGGTGGGGACTGCTTGCCCTGCCCTTGCTCATTCCACAGAACCAGAGCAGGCACTGGCGGAACAAGCCTGGTGCTGGGGGCTGCAGCTCTGGAAAGTTGAGGCCTTACGGTTAGGTTGCAGGGTCTCACGCCCCTCAGCTCCGGTTCTACTTGTGTGGGCTGCGTCTTACCCTCCATCTCCACTGTATGTTCCAAACCCCGTTTCTGCACGGGTGGGTGAGTTGGACCCCAGAGCATCAGCATCCAGGTCTTCCCGATCCTCCCTTGCTGTGCCGGAGACTGAAAACCAGGCGATGGAGCTGGGAAAGGGGAGCAGAGATGAGGTGCGGGCTCTGTTCTCTGTCCTAGACCTGGAGGTCACCTGTCCACTCTGGAGGTGCGGGCTCTGTTCTCTGTCCTAGACCTTGAGGTCACCTGTCCACTCTGGAGGTGCGGGCTCTGTTCTCTGTCCTAGACCTGGAGGTCACCTGTCCACTCTGGAGGTGCGGGCTCTGTTCTCTGTCCTAGACCTAGAGGTCACCTGTCCACTCTGGAGGTGCAGGCTCTGTTCTCTGTCCTAGACCTTGAGGTCACCTGTCCACTCTGGAGGTGTGGGCTCTGTTCTCTGTCCTAGACCTGGAGGTCACCTGTCCACTCTGGAGGTGCGGGCTCTGTTCTCTGTCCTAGACCTGGAGGTCACCTGTCCACTCTGGAGGTGCAGGCTCTGTTCTTTGTCCTACACCTGGAGGTCTCCTGTCCACTCTGGCTCCCTGACTTCCCTGCATCCTGCTGGCATACCTAGTCCAAGTTCACTCCCCTCTAACCACTGCCCTTTATCCTAGAGCAACAACCCTCCTCCTTGGCTGGGGTTTTAAAGTTACTGGCCCTCCTCCATCACTCCAGGTGTCCTCTCTGCTCGCAGATTTCTACTTTCCACCCTACTGCTATGGTTCTTTGTGTGGGTGTTTCTGTTCATGGTTTTCTCCCACTGCCTTTGTCTCCTCCACCTGCTCATCCTTCCAGACCCAGCCTTTTGTCCTGTCTGCCATTAGCCCTGCCCTGGTGCAACACCAGACCCAAACCTTTCATGGGCTTTCAAGATACAGGACCATGCCAGAGACTGGACACTAATCATCACACCAAAATTCTTTTTTTTTTCTTTTTTGGGTCACACCGGCGATGCTCAGGGGTTACTCCTGGCTCTGCACTCAGGAATTACTCCTGGCGGTGCTCGGGGGACCATATGGGATACCGGGATCGATCCTGGCCGGCACAGGCGGTCACGTGCAAAGGCAAACACCCTACCCGCTGGGCTATCGCTCCGGCCCCAACCCCAAAATTCTTTAAGCCACCTCTCCCCAAACCACCATAAATAAATGACATTTAAATTGAAATACTATGTTTGCTTTACAAATGTAGACTGGACTCCCAGCTTTCCCTCAGCAAATTCCAAAAGAAAAATTTGTTCTCCCTACTGAATTTTCGGGGGCAGGCACGACTTGCCAGAAGGCTGTGCTGCCCACTTGATGTATCCCAGACTTACATGCTTTTTGGGGAATGGGTTCTGTGCACAGTGAAATTAGGAGAATGAGGAGGCTGGAACACAGGAACAGCACGATGGCAAAATAGAGATAGTGCACCCCGTAGATCAGTGCTGGGCAGGACGAAGGGTGCACGCGGCTGCCAGAGCCAAAGGTGAACTCAGGAATAAGGCCGCGCCAGGCCCATCAGCAGGCCCCCAATCAGTCCCCAGAAGGCGCCCTGTTAGGAGTGGTAATGAGAGGGTCAGCCACCACAAGGAGAACCCACCTTAAACACACACACACACACACACACACACATACCTTTCTCATTGACTCCGGGCACAAAGAGCGGAGCAGGAACACAGCGGACACGGGGCGGTGCCAGGTAGCTGGAGACAGCTTGGATGTAATCAAAGAGAGCTGGCCACCTTGTGCAGCCTGCACCACAGGGGAGCCAGGCCACGGACACAGACACGATGAATACCACCCAGAGCCTGTGGGGGCCCACCGTATAGATGTGATTCAAGACCCTTGATGCCCCATCTCGGCATAATCCCCCAGCCCCTCCCAATGGGGGGAGGGGAAAACCCAGCCCACACCGTCCTACTAGCAGGAGCTCCTGGTCTCCAGCATGGGGTCGCAGGCGGCTGTAGATGTCCATGGTGAACAGCGTGCTGCTGCTGTTGAAGATGGAGGCCAGCGAGGACATGAGTGCGCCCAGCATGACTGCCAGCATGAGTCCACGCCAGACCTAAGGGCGGACCAAGCTGTGAGGCAGTGTGAGGGAGCTACACACCTCCGGCAGCCAGCTCCCCCCCCAACCCGAGCCTCACCATTGGGCATGAGCTTCACCACAAGGCGTGGGTAGGCGATGTTGGAGCAGCCCACCTCAGTGCCACACCCACGCTTACACCTCGGGCACCACACCGCCACTTCATCTGCAGAAAAGGACGACTAGGAAAACCCCTGCTGAGTGTGGGCATCAGGGGCTAACACGCGTGTGTGCTGACAGACCCTGATCCGAGAGCAGCGCCAGCAACCTCAAGGAAGCAGGCTCTTTGCATGACAGGGGGCAGGGAGGGCGCGGGACTTAGCTGAGCAAGAAAGCAGACGTTACCGGGTACAGAATGCGACTGATCATGCCTGGCATGACCATGAGGAACATGGGCATGAGTTTCAGGTAGCCACAGAGAATGCAGCCCGCCTTGATGTGAGGTCAGGTTCTTCCAGCCAGGCAGCGCTGCACGATGACCTGTGACGAAAAGTATTCGACTGCTTAGGTCTGCTCCAGGCACCCAGTTGTCATTTAGACCTGGTCTTGGCTGGGCGGTGACCCAGATGAAGACCACACCCTCGAGAAAACACCTGGGTAGCGCCTGGATCCACTTTCTGCCCACCGCCTCTCACCTTGCAGTCCCAGTGCCACTGCAAGGACCTCACACTGGCTCCGCACCTGATCACTGCACCAGTACCAGCCAGACACGATGGTGAGCCCCACGAGCAGTGCGGGCCAGGGCAGGTCTCCAGCCACAGGGTCCCGCAGCAGGTGGTAGGGAGTCGGGCCGAGGCCGATAACAGGAACTGGAGATGTTGCCAACAGCCGGATCCTCAGACACGGTCAGTGATGTCACTGCCCCCAAGTATTTGTCGAAAAGTCCTGAATAGCCGCCCACCTCGTGGAAAAGCTGTGAGGCAGTCAGGACATGGCACTAGAACCCTTCCCTGCCAACGGTCCTGACGCCCCTGCTTCGAGGACCCGAGCTGGCAGCCCCAAGACCTCGGTGCCCCTTGCCCGCTGCCTGAGCCTCTTACCATAACCCATGAGGATGAAGGCGCCCCCAAGGATGACAAAGGTCTGCACGGTGTCCGTGGTACATCAGCGCTAGCCCCCCTCCTGCAACACCACCCGGTCAGAAAGGCGAGTCCAGTGTCCCTGCCCCCGAGGACATGTCAAAGCAGGGCCCAGGATGCATGCCTGGGAGCAGAGCAGCACAGCGCGGCCTCGGGAGTTCACCAAAGGTGACTGATCTGGGCCCTCTGCCGATGCCTCTCGGGCTGCGCCAAGTGCTACTCTCATCCACACCGTCTTGTCTGACTCTCTAAGGCCCCAGTCTCCAGCCTGTCCCAGGGTCCCGCAAGCTGCCTTACTGGGATCCTCGGCTACACTTGGTGCTGGGGACTGGCTGCACCTGCTCAGGTCCCACCCCTGCTTAGGAAAAGTAAGAGCTGCTGAGTCTGCACAGGCCTAGTACAGGCTCAGTGACTTGGCTCTCCAAATCTGAGTGTGTGCGTGTGTGTGTGTGCATTTGCTGCATGAGTGTGCATGTGTGTTTTCAAGGATTTAGGACTTTTGCCTTCATGAAACACATCACTTCAAAAGTTCTCCATCTCCCCCTTTTCATTCTTGACTCCCCAAAGCCCCAGCACGTCTCCTGAGCAGGCTGTCCCCCTAAACCCATGCCATGGCCACCTGTCACGGTGTAGATCATGGTAATGGCCAGGAGCGCGATGACTGAGGCATAGATGTTCCATCCCAGAGCCTGTTGAATGAAGACTGCCCCAGAGAACATGTCCACCTTTGAGAAGTGAGCAAGAGGACAGATCAGGACCCAAGGGCCAGACTGGGATGCAGGTCTCTGCAGCTGAGACCTGCCCCATGTGGCCATCATGCAAAGGTTCCCTCTTTCCCAGTTGTCCAGTCTCTGCAGGTTGCACCCATCTTGGTCAGGACCCCAGAGATCTCCAGGCCATGCCTCCCTGGAGGGGATGGGACCAAGAATCATTTGACCTGGTCCCATCCTTCCAGCCCTGAGAGACTCCACCTGGAGGACCCGCCCTCCCAGGATCCCACCACACCAAGCTCTCACACGAAATCTTGGTGAAGATGTACAGAAACAGTGAGAGCACAGACAGGTAGAGGCGGATGCGGTGACCCCCGAAACGCTTGCGCAGGTACTGCGGCATGGTAATGACACCTGCTGTCAGATACACGGGTGCGAAGAGCCAGCCAAGGGAGCAGCACCACGAACAGCGCCTGGGGGCACAGAGCGACGGCTGGGGTAACCGAGAAAGCAGCTCCTGGGAAGCCCACAGAGGATGCCCAGTACTGATGCTGGGGGCATCAGTACTGCTGGGGGCATCATCCACAATAGGTCTCGACGACTTGACTGCCCTTGACTCACCCTCCTGTGCAGCCTCAGACCATATCCCTGACTGAGGTGCTCCCTCTCTCCCATCTCCCCATACCTGGATTTAAGATCCCTCCTGACCCTGCAGGGTTGCCTCCCCCTCCCCTCTTCCCATTCCACTTCTCTGTCTCTCAAGACCTGGGACAAGCCCTAATGTCTCCAGCTCTCCAGATGATTGTCAGTTCCAGAACTTTGCCTCCTTCCTGTCTTGCAAGGGATCTAATGGATCCAGAGATGTTCACAGCACAGCTTCAGAGCACCTGGACTG
The DNA here is from genome assembly GCA_021461705.1 of Cryptotis parvus. NCBI lineage: Eukaryota > Metazoa > Chordata > Mammalia > Eulipotyphla > Soricidae > Cryptotis > Cryptotis parvus. The sequence goes on from JAJIBD010014371.1 coordinate 33,874, forward strand.
CTCCGGCTCCAAGCACAGTGGCGGGTGGCTGTCCCAGGAACAGGAACAGAAAGCAGCCCCCTTTTTCAGACCCATACCTCCAAGCTGGACATGGAACCCCCACTGGAAGCCCAGGCCCTACTAGAGGGAAATTCTACTTCAAAGTGCATGTGAGATGCACCTTTCAAGGTGCAAAAGGGACTCACGTTCCACTCAAACCAGCCACAGCCAAGCCACTTGCGGCTCCAGTCCCAGCCAGGCCCACAAAGTGCCCACTGCCAATGTTGCTGGCAAAGAGAGAAGCCCCAACCTGGGGGTCGGGAGGCAGTGTAAAGGTGAGCCGTGCTGTTTTCTCGCAACCCCTCCCACCCCACGGGTCAAGCCTCACTCACTGGCCACCACACCATACTCCGTCCTGCCAAGAAGTAGCCACCAACAGTGCCTCTATTGGTCCTGCACATGGACTGGAACACATGTGTAGGGAGACCTGGGTTAGGGAACACATCTTTTGGCCATCATTAGGCTCCTAAACACATTCTTCAGTCTTGTTTCAGGCTGAAGATTAACCTGTGCTCACTTCTGAGAGTTCACACGGCTCCACCTCTGGCTCCTCTCCCAGAAACCCAGGGCAAACAAGGCCCCAACCTTGTATCCAACTACCCAAGCTGGAGTCTGGCTGGCTTCAGCCTGATCTTCCTGGGTGTTCTGGATATAAGCACCGCAGACCCAAAAGTAAGCCATAACTAGACAGGAAAAACAGACTCGTTTAGAAAACTGTCTCTGTCCCTCATGAAAATCCATCAACTCGCTCAATTAGCCCACCCAAAAGGTGAGCAGGCAGGGACTGAGTGTTGGCCGAGTCCCCCTGAGACTAGCCTTGCTTTTCCACTCAGGGGGTCTCCACCCAAGATCTAGGTGCCTTGTCCTTATGATCTAATGGGAACCTCTTCCGAGATACCCCCCCCCCACCCTACCCGAGAGCATGGTCCCCAGTGGTCTTTTCTTGGTATCTCACCCACAGTCCAACACCAATGACCAGAAAGAAATAAGCAGCAATGACGATGATGTCAGCCGGGTTGTCAATAAGGACACTCTGGTCCCCAGGCCCGGGCGCCGGAGCCTGTCTCTGTCTCTTCCTGCATCCTGCCCAGATCTGCTCCTCAAAGGGAGGAGCTCCTGGATCTCCCCAGAGAAGGGATTAATGGTTACCTCAGGGGCAGTGAGCTGGTAAGTCCCCAGGCCTTGTTGCCCCACCTCAGCTATATTTAGCTGAATCAGGTCACATCAAGCCAAAGGGTGATCCTGGGGAGGTGAGGCCGTTCCATGTTCAGGAGCACGCTTTCTGGCATCCTTAGCTCCCAGCCCTTCCCAGGGCCCCAGGCTTGAAAATTTCCTGTCAAACTCAGAAGGATTTTTTTTCAAAGCCTGTTCTATTATTTCTGTGCTCAAGAACCTCCCATAGCTTCTAATCACAGGAGGAAGTAAAAAAGGTCCTTGACCTGATGTTGAAGGCCTGCCAAGCCCCGACTCCTCCATACCCTTCCCCAAGCTCCTC
>JAJIBD010014372.1:0-25574 GCA_021461705.1 Cryptotis parvus
CACACACAGATACATGCACATTTACAATACTAATTTACAGCATCTAAGGTTTTTTTTTCCTGATTCTTAAGCAACATTTGCAAACAGTTTCAGCACATTCTCAAAAGAGGTTGGATGTTTTTTGGCAGGTACCTTGGACTAAATATGAACTAAATAATTTGTCAACTAAATGACATGAATTATCTCCTTAAAATGTTGTATCTTAGTTACTGAAGATCTAGTTTAAGCAAGACAAATTCTCAGATTATTATATTTAATTTCTGTTAGAGAATGCTTTGCACAAAAGATTATGGGATTGCATGGTATGTTGTATTGGATATTATTCCACTATGTGTGCTTTAAATTTTTATGGACACCTCTCAAAAATAAAAAGAATTGAGCCTCCATATGGTCCAGCAATTTTATTTCTTGGTCTTTATCTCAAGGGCCCCAAAACTCTATTGAGTAAAAAATTCCTATCGTATTTATTACAGCACAGTCACTATACCATTATCTGGAAAATCCCTAATGTCCAGCAACAGATGACTGGATAAGGAAACTCTGGTTTGTACATACACAATAAATACTACTTAATTAAAAGAAAATCATGCACTTCACCAGTATGTGGACGGCACTGATCCACAAGTAAAGTAAAGTAAGCCTGAAGGAGAGGGAAAGACTCAGAATGACTCCCCATATGTGTGGGATATAGAAAAGATAGTACAGGTATAAAAAAGTGCAATAAAATTTGTGAACTTGTCAATATGAGCTTAGGGAACTGAGCTTGACATGGTGTGGAGAAAGAAAGGTCATAGGCGACAATGAGGGCACCACCCATTGTTACCACCTGAGCCAATGTGGAGAGAAATAAACATCACTTGATCACTTGAATCCGTTATTCATCGATTTGCTCCAGTGGGAGCCAGTAACATTTCCATTGGACCCTATCACGTGCCAATTTAGCCCAATGGCATCTGGTTGATTCAGGAATATGAAGAGCCTCAAACCATTCCTTCAGGGTCTTGACAAGGAAGTCTGACCATCTTGTAGGTGGGGCGCCACGTGATCTTTTGACATCCCGTGGGATCCATTCAGTAAAGGCTCTAGTCCAGCGGTTGTCTCCAAATCGCATTACATGTCCAACCCATCTGATTTTTGAAACCTTGGCAAACGAGACAATGTCCCTGATTCTGGAATAGCGACGGAGGTCAGAACTCTGGATTCCTTCACCCACCTTGAGTGAGACGTGATATATAAGCATGCTGATTTTTATTTCTTTTAATATGTTTATGAACCATTTATATTACTTTTGAGAAGAGTCCATTCAACACTTTTGCCTATTTTAAATATATTGGATTGTTTGTTGTTGGTTGTGGGAGCTATGCTAGTTCTTTATATATTTCAGATTTTTTAATTTATTTATGTATTTTTTTGACAATTACAAAAATGTTCATGTTCAGATTTTTAGCCACTTGTCAAGTACAAGATGTATAAATATTTTCTCCCAATTGTTAGGTTGCTTTTTATTTTTGTACTTTGATTTGCTATGTTTTTAGTTTGGTGTACTTTCATTTATTTATTCTTCCTTTTTATTTAATCTCCATCACCAAATACATCTATGATGTTGAGGCTTGAAATGTATAATTTATCTTATCTTCCATGTATTCCATGATTCCTGATCTATTAATAAGTTGAATAGTTTTAGTTAATTTTTCTTTATGTTGTCAAATAGTAATTTTAATTTTATGACAGTTTTTTGAAGTCCAGTTTTCCCAGCACACATTGTTAAAGACTTTTCTCCTTTCTAAGGCTCAGCTTTTCATTTTAAATCTGTTTATACCACAGGAATCCTAGTCACATCTTAATAGGGTATGGGTTTTGTTTGGAATTCTACATCAATCAGCACTTAGCATGATTTCTGAAACATGTGATATGGTGAACAAATGATATTGACTTGATTGACTTTAAGCTAGGTCAATTCAGTATTAAATTGATTGAGGGATGACTGTTGAATCTGGATTTTGTCTTTATCAACACACTGTTGGTAGGAGTCATGGTTATGTCCTATATCCTTCCTATCTTATTTCAACAATTTGAATCATCTCAAGAATTACTTAATTGCCACCCCCTCTCCCCATATTCCTGCTAATAGCTATCACTATTTATAAATGTCTAAATGATGAAGTCTAAGCCCATTCCACTCAGGAATCACAATATCCCAGTGTGGGGGGAATATTCTTTTGTTTAATGGTATTCTCTCTTCTCTCTCATATTTCCTAAAAAGTCTTATTTTTACTTCACTAGAAAATTAAAACTAATGATAATAAACAATGCAATGTGACTTTAATACCTTTTTTGAAGTCTGTCTCATCTCTATTTACTGATTCATTTATCATATTTAGTTTTTTTTTACTCTTTATTCACTGTATCACTGTCTTCCCGTTCATCATCGATTTGCTCGAGCGGGCCCCAGTAACATCTCCATATGTCCTGTCTCATGCTAGTAGAGCCCAAGGGCATCTGCTTGCTCCAGGAACATAAAGAGCCTCAAAACATTCCATCAGGTCATGCGAATGAGGTCTATAATTGTTACTGGTATTTGGCATATTAAATACAACACGGGTAGCTTGCCAGGCTCTGCCGTGCAGGTAGCATACTCTTGTAGTCATCTCTAAGTCCAGCATTTATTGATGAACCACGCGGACCCGAGCCAGGCTGTGATAGGCTGGTCTGCTGGGTGTAGTTCTGATGAGAGAGAAGTCGGATGTTGGAAAATGGAGGCCCTCATGGAGTGGGGGGGGGTCGTCTGGCTTGTTGCAAGTCTCTGTTGGGGTGGCGGGCCAGGGCTAGAACCCCCCATCCCTCCTGGGCACCTCGTGAGCGGCTGGGCACAGGGAGAGCCAGTAGCATCTCTGCCCAATGTCTGTGAGTCACCTCACAGACCTGAGAGCACTAGGTGCAGAGAAAAATGATGAGAAGTCAGAAGGCACAGGTTACGGTGCCACCCCCTACACCTGAAGGGAAGACCAAAGGCCTGCCCTTGAGGAGAGCTTCAAAATGTTCATCTGAAACTGTAGTTGGTCAAAGTGATACAGCAGGAGCTAAGGTCACTTTAAATCTCTGCTCCTGCCACAGGTAGCCAATCATAATGTAGAGGATGGCTGGGGGAGGAATTTGGCAGCAGATAAGAGGGAAGCCCCCTAACCCAATCTGTCTCTCTCTCTCTTCTCTCTCTCTCTCTCTCTCTCTCTCTCTCTCTCTCAGCACATGCTCTCTGGACCTACTCTCTGGGTCAGGCAGGGCAGCATGCCCAGACAAGGAGCTCCGTACAGCAAACCACACAAAGCCAGGCAGGGGGCAGGTACAGGCAGAGCTCAAACTCCTGGGATAGCTCAGATACAGGCAGGACTTGGACAACCAGGATAGCTCAGGTACAGGCAGGGCTCAGAAGCCCAGATAGTGGCAAGGTACTGAGCACAGCAGCCTCCCCATGCACACAGGACCATGGCCGAGACTAAGGACAGCTGGACAGGATGACAGGATCTGCTGGGGTACAGTTGGGAGGCCCAGCGACAGGTACAGAGCACAGGGATCTTGCCCACTTGCATGTGGCCATGGCGACAACTGGAAAAGGGTAAATGGGACAGAAACCAGCTCAGGGACAGAACCTGGCCGTCATTCACGGGAAGCGAGTAGACAGGACAGGGAAGTCATTCGCAGGGGTCAGGCAGTGTCAGGGGACAGGTCTGAGAGAGGCCCGGACATCTGGGAAGGGATCTGGAAGCATCTATCTTTTCTGTACATTAAACTAACTTTCAATCTTCTTTGTTTTGTGTGTAAATCTTTATACACTTCTCAAGAACCCACCAGCACAGAAAAAGCCACTTTCATTCTAACAAAAGCAACAGAACTGCTCCTGACTCTTGACAGTGAGCACTGTGGAATGAACTGTGCTCCCCTATTCCCACAAACAGAGCCTCAGCTCCCAAAATGCACCATATTGGAGAGGCACTAGGGGAGCCAATTATGGTTAAATGACTTAGAAGAGTAGAGTCTCGGTGGGAAGACCTGGAGTAATCTCCTCCTCTGCCCTCTCTCTTCTCTCTCCCTCCCCATCTCTCCCTTTCCCTTCCTCTCCCCTCTTCTTCCCATTCTCCTCCTCCCTCTGCCCTCTTTGTGTTTCTCTCCTCCCTTTCCCTTTTAGAACCAAACCAAGTGGCAGCACTTTCCCATTGCCTGGGCCACCCAGTGGTCTCTGAGTGCAGCTCTAGCAGACTAATACACACCCAAAGGAAGGCGAACGAGCTCATGCAGACAGAGTTGGTTCCTACTGCATGGTCTGAGCTTTCTCAGTTTCTTCTTACCTATACTTGCAATTGCTGATTCAAAGAAGGACCAAATGGATGGTCTCTGTGTAGCAGGGAAGCAAAGAGGATTCACAAACACTTTCGGGAGAAACTGCTACAGGCCAACACAGCAACTGATGCTCTTGACACTTCATCGACTGCTCTTTATTATTTTATTAAAGTACACAAATTTCAAAGTTAACCATAATTGTTTTTTTTTGATTTTTTTATTTTTTAAATTACAAAGATATACAATTAAAAAGTTCATATTTTGGTGGTGGGAGATGGGCACTGGTGGCATAATTGTTTTTTTGACATACAATCTTCCATTACCAATCCTGCCACCAGAGTCAATGCCTTCCACCAGTGTTCCCAGATTCTCTCTCCTCCCTACACCCCACCTACCCTATCCCAGTCCTAGCTTTGCATCTTGTCGGGCACCTTTGAAATTTTGTTATGAATGCTTGTCTCTCACAATTTCAGTGTTGTTGACAGTAGTTTGGATGTTTAGTTCTATCAATCCTTAATTCCACCAAAGTACCTGGATCCTATTCACCCTACGCTTATTGCTCCTTGTCTATCTCCACTCCCTTCACTCTTTGTCTTTATGTCCCTTTCACTCTAGTTAATTTATCAGCATTTCTTACTCTTTGTTTCCATGACTTTGTAACACTTGTTTTATTTCATGCCTATACTCCTTGAAATACTGTTTTTTCTATACCTATATATGTTATCTATCACATACAATTCTTACATATGTTATAAATTTTGGCACATGATTCATGTTTGCTATTTTCTTCCTGAAATATCTTTCAAATATATTATTTGTGATACTCACTTTTATTTTTTTTTTTTTCCCCACATATTTTTTATTAAAGCACTGTGATTTACAAACTGATTCATCATTGAGTTTTAGACATACAATATTGTAGCTCCAGTCCCTCCACCAGTGTCAGTTTCCCTCCACCAATGTTCCCAGCTTCCCTTCCAGATCCCCCACCACCAATTCTTTCTTTAAGATCTGATTCAAAATATTAAGCTATTTTTAGTGCTAGCTTTATATTTTTCTTCTTTCCAAAAGAAAATTAGTTTGATCTTCTCTATGGTTCCGTAACACTTGACATTAATTACGTTGATGCATTTTAATTTTTGAAAAAAATTCAATCTCATTTAACTCTAATTTCATGAGTGAATCATATCTTTAATGTATTTGCTAAGTATATTCCATACATTGTGAGTTTTCATAGGCACTTGCCATATACAAGCATTTGAATATTCTCATTTTTTAAAACTATGCTTAAAATTATAACCTCAACTCATTTAGGATTAAGTAAGAGATCTCAACAAGCATCCAATTTAAATAAGAGTACTAGCAGGATAGTCTTGCCCCATTTGAAGACGATTAGTAGATTCCTTTTATTATTTTTTGAGGAGTGGTAGGCAGAGGTTGGGGGGGAGAGAGAATACTCAACAGACCTTAGAATTAGAAATTACTTCTGTTTTATTGCTCAAGAATTACTCCTGGTGAAGCTCAGGGGACAAAATTGTGGTGGAGTGCATAGAACCTAGGTTGGCCACTTGAGAAGCATGTGACCTTCTGCTGTACTATAACTCCAACCTACTTGAGATAGTCTTACACTGGTAATTTTTGCTGCTATAAATATAGAACACACCAGTATGTTCATATCTTAAAGAAAACTCAGCCATTGAGCTTAACTGGAAACTTCAGAACTCTCAGCTTTAAGACTAGTGTACATAGAACAGTGATCTGGGTTCAGATAATAGACACCCACTTCGCAATCCATACTCTAATTTATACACATTGATTTTTGTTGGCCATTTTATTTATACAGTCAAGGAATGAAGCTTTTAAAATATGTTTCAGTTACCTTAATTACCGAAATCCTATCTAGTAGTTATCTATATTCTAGTTTATCGCAATATATGTTCTGGTGCCTGCTTGCATAACAAATTTTATTTTGAAGTCATTTTTTTTTTCCTCCCTTCCATATGCTCTTATGTTATTACTCGGTTTCCCATCTCCATTACCACTTACTCTGACCATAAGGGAAATTTCTCTCTATGTGCATTTCTTTTAAACAAGATTAATGTAGTAACTTCCTAAGACACTCATAATCAATAATTGCAAGAATTATACAAAGAATCCCAAGCTGTAATACTTAAAGCATTCATTTATTTCTTTTGTATGCTTCTCATTTTTCTACTTTTATCCTATCTAGATAAATATTATAACCTTATTAAAGGTTAGCCATGCCTTAACTTTCCTAGAGTATGATACTAGATATGTGACAACCTGGTGTAGGGAAGTTTTCTACTTCAAAACATATGCTCATTGTTTTATATCCCACAGTTCATTTTTACACCATGTCATCCATATTCTCAACCCACCAAAAACATCATGGGTTAACAAGAAAATATGTGGGAAACTCAATCAAAAGATCAATAAAAATAACAACAGGAACCAGAGTGATTATACAGCAGGGAGCACATTTGCCTGGCATGTGGCCAACCCCAGTTAGATCCTCAGCATCCCATATGGCTCCCCAGGCACTGCCAAGAGTAATTCCTGAGTGCAGAGCCAGGAGTAACCCCTGAGCATCACCAGGTGTGGCAAAAATAAAAAAAAAACAAAAATAAAAATAATAATAAATATAAATAATAATTTGATAAAAAGATATTATGGAGTCTAAATAGGCACCTTTATATCTTGTCCCAACTCCACCCAGCAGACCAGACTATCACAGCCCGGCTCGCACTACCACTAGAGGCCACACGGTTCATCAATAAATGCTTTATTTAGAGGTGACTACAAAAGTATGCCACCCACACAGCAAGCCTGGCAAGCTGCTCTGTGTCGTATTTGATATGCCAAATACCAGTAGCATTTATATTAGGTCATTCCCATGACCTAATATAATGGTTTCAGGCTATTTATGTTCCTGGAGCAAGCAGTTGACTTTGGGTTCTACTAGCATGAGACAGGACTTATGGAGATATTACTGGTGCCAACTCTAGCAAATAGATGATGAACGGGAAGATAGTGATAGTGATAGTGATATGTTCCTGGAGTGAGCATATGCCCTTGGGCTACACTAGCATGTGACAGGACTTATGGAGATGTTACTGGTGCCCGCTCGAGCAAATCGATGATCATCGGGATGACAAGACAAGTGATACAAGTGATACAACTAGATGCTCAATGTAACTATCAATTCTTGAACTACCAACTGAAACCATAGTACAAGATCATCTCATATTTATTGAAATATTATTATAAAAAAGATAAGAATTAGCAATTGATGGTGAAAATGTTGCTTGCAATAATAAAGGTAATGTCTGTAGAAAAGCATAAGAAAGTTTAAAATGTTTAAAATATATGTCATGCAAAATTCAACTTCTAATTTTATATCTGAAGGAAATGAAATCACTATTGTGAAAATATCTATGTACTCTAGGTTGAATGCATTTATTATAATAGTTAAGGAATGTCACTTGTGTCTCTTGTGTTCCCATTGGCATCGAATTTGCTCAAGTGGGTGCCAGTAATGTCTCCATTCATTGGGAATGAGATCTGTTATTGTTACTGCCTTTGTTATATTGAATACACCATGGGTAGCTGGCCAGGTTCTACCGTGGCTCTGGGTTCATTTCAGGGGGCCCGCTCTTTTTCTATGTCAGATGATCAACCATCCAGGGCCCACAGGGCACAGCCCTGGGTGTAGACAAGCCTGACTCCTGTCTACCACCTGCCAACGCAGCTTGGCACCACACCACACCCACAACATCTAGAGGGGCAGAAAATCTCACTATATATATATATATGTATATATGTAGAGAGAGATGATAGATAGATAGATAGATAGATAGATAGATAGATAGATAGATAGATAGATAGATAGATGATAGATAGATAGATAGATAGATAGGTAGGTAGGTAGGTAGGTAGGTAGGTAGGCAGGTAGGTAGGTAGGTAGGTAGGTAGGTAGGTAGGTAGGTAGGTAGGTAGGTAGATAGATAGATAGATAGATAGATAGATAGATAGATAGATAGATAGATAGATAGATAGATAGATAGATAGATGTAGATAGATAGATAGATAGATAGATAGATAGATAGATAGATAGATAGATAGATAGATAGATAGATAGATAGATAGATAGATAGATAGATAGATAGATAGATAGATAGATAGATAGATAGATAGATAGATAGAGAGAGAGAGATAGATAGATAGATAGATAGATAGATAGAGAGAGAGAGAGAAATGCCTTCCAGGATTGGAGCAATAGTTCAGTGGGTAGGGCTTTTGCCTTGCATATAGCCATCCTGGGCTCAATTCCCAGCATTCCATATGGTTCCCAAGCAACAAGCAACTCCAAGAAATAATTCCTGAGTGCAGAGCCAAAAATATCCCCTGAGTATTGCTGGGGTTGATTGTATCCTTTTGCCCACATCCAGTGGTGCTAATTCAGCCTCAGGAGACCTTATGTTTTGGTGGGGGATCAAATCAGGGCTGGTCATGTACAAGCAAATAAATAAATAAATAAACAAAAGAAACAAACAAACAAAAAAGAACTGCCTGCCAGGTAACTCTGAGATTAGACTGACAATGATACTAAAACAAAAAATACCCAAAAAGGGAAAAAAAACCCAAACACTACCATCCTGTTGTTGGGAAATCAATAAAGGAACCACACCACACCAAACTGCTGAAGATATAAAGCATGGTCATACACTGCTTGTGAAAACGTATGACATTTAAATATAAAATATAGCAGAATACTCTTACAAACCTTGGAAGTATAGCTGCACACCTTGGTATGGTACATACACTTCATCCCCCACCACTAAGTTTCACCTGCTACCCACACTTATCAACCTTACACCCTGTATCTCCAGAAACATTTGGGGGATGGTAATTGTTTTGGAGATATACCTAGTGGTACTAGTTCAGTGCAAAGGAAGACCCTGGGTGATGCATGCAAGCATCTTAACCCTTGCACTACACCTCTCTGTCTATGAGTCCAATTATTTATCTTTTCACAGCTGCACTAGGCAGTCAGTGCTAAGGGATGGACTCAAGCCACATGCAATGCAATGCCCTACTGTACTATCTCTCTGACTCCACTGAAGCCATCTTATTGCATCTCAGAGGTTATTTTGCATTTAGTTCATTGTTATTTCTATTTTTCATGGAAAAATTAAGTCTTTAACAGGTTACAATTGTTTTAGGAAACAGAGCAGTTAAACACACATCTATGAAATAAGTCTTTTTACTCCCAGAGTTTCAACTGTGAAGGTGAAGGAAGTGATCATCACAAAGATGAACATCTTGATTATAGAAGTAGTTTAATGTGTTTTATGCCAATTTTTCTCCATTTTAAAAAAAGGCTGTGACAAACACAATGTTTTTAAAGATTGTATCCTTTTTGCCCACATCCAGAGGTGCTAATTCAGCCTCAGGAGACCTTATGTTTTGGTGGGGATCAAATCAGGGCTGGTCATGTACAAGGCAATCATCGAGCCAGCTGTACTATCATTCTGACATTAAAGCCAGTATCTCTTTTTCAGTTTTTTAATAGGGGGAGTCACCTGGTTTTGATCAGGGGACCATCTGGTGTGTTGGAGATCAAATCCAGGTCAGCCTCGTACAAGGCAAGTGTACTATCTATGGTCCAAGGCAGTATCACTTAAAAGAGAGAGGTGAAGCATGGTAGTGCACCTATTACTGTGCTATTCAAAAAATATGCTGAATTCTTTGTGGTGAATTCATTGTTAAGGGACATACAAAATATGTCAGTACAGTTAATAATATACTAAAGTCATTTCCTCTCATTTTTTAAAAAAATGTAAGTTAAGAAATCGGAAAATATAAATGTCCACTGATAGAAGAATGAATAAATAAAATCTGATGTAAATGAGATTTAGTAGATAGATAGTACTACTTGGCCTTTTAAAAGGAAATATTACAATTCCTGGCATAGATGGACCTAAGGTAATTGTGGTATATGAAATAATCCAAACGGAGACAAATGCTACATGACATCACTTGTGTGTAAAATATTAAAAAATATATCTATATATACATATAGATATACAAAGGGTAGATTAGTGGTTGTGAAGGAGACTAGGTGATGTGGAGAAAATGAGAATGCAAACTTTATAAGATTGTAAGATGATAGGATCTGGGATTAAAAAAGCACACCTTGGTGATCATAATTAATAATACTAATATATATTTGAAAATTACTAATATTCTATAAGTTGTCGCAAGAACTAGTGATGAAAGGATGTAAAGTGAAACAATGATACAGTTTCAGTAACAGTATTGCAAACCTCAGTGCCTAAAAAGGAAAAGGGGAAAGAGTGAGGGGGAGAGAAAGAGAAAGAGAGAGAAAGAGAGAGAGAGGCAGAGACAGAGAATTAGAAAGATAGAGTAAGAGAGAGAGAGAAGAAGAGAGAGAGAAGCCTATTCCATAGAGGAGTCAGGCTAGGTGAGAGAAGGTAGGGAAATTGAAAACATGATGGTGGAAATATATTGATGAAGACAGATATTGGAACATTGTATGAGAAAAGCTCAATCATTTCTCATGTAACTGTAGCTCTCAAGGTACATCAGTAAGAAATTAATTCATTGTTCTATTGGGTTGAAAGCTTTGTTAACTAATTTTACAGTGATTGTCATTTTGCAATACACACAGACATTAAATAATTAAATAACTTAAAGTTACATAATATTACGTTAATCATATTAAAATATATCTGGGGCAGGATAAAACATAAAGACCACCAATTTCACTGGAGATATATTCTTCTTGTTAAAACAGAAGCATTTCAGGCTAAATTGCCTTTTCTTGATCAAATTTTCTTGAATACATCAAGTAATAATACAAAACAGGTAATTATATTATCATGAACAAATGATAATACAGGATGAAATGCTATATACAACAAGCAACTGAAGAATAAAAGGACAGTGATCTGATTATCCTGGCAAAAATATATTTCTCTGAAAATTGTGAGAGAAATATTGAAAATTAGAGCCATAAACATGAGTGCACTAATATGTTTTTCAGCTCCAAAATGCAATATTTGAGTGTTAAATAGTTGTTCACATAAAAGGGGAAATGTGTGTTTGCATTATGTGTGTATGTGTGTAAACATGGAGCAGGCTTTGAGTAAAAAAAAAAAACAAATACAAACAATTAAGAAAATAAATAGGATATATGCCTTTCTTTCTATACCTGCTTTGTTGAATTAAATATACATGAGTTTGACTTTGTTTTTGTTTGTCGCACGGCATCAGTGTATCACTGTATCACTGTCTTCACATTGTTCATCGATTTGCTCAGGTGGGTACTAGTAACATCTCCATAAGTCCTGTCACAAGCAAGTGTAGCCCAAGGGCATCTACTTGCTCCAGGGACAGGAGGAGCCTGAAACCATTCTTCAGGTCATGGAACTGAGGTCCATAATTGTTACTAGTTTTTGGCATAACAAGTAAATAAAACACGGGTAGCTTGCCAGACTCTGTTGTGTAGGTGGTATCATCTCAGTAGAAGGCTCTCATCTCGAGCATTTACTGATGAAACTTAAAGGGGGAAGATGAGGTTTTCTCTTGGATGGAGCTCTGAGGAACTATGGAGTCTGGATGTTGAAAATGACTGACCGCATGATGTGTGGTTTGCTTTGGCTTCTTGCTAGGCTTACTGGTATCAGTTAGAACCTGTCTAGAACTGCATACAATGTATAAATGTGAAATATCTTGGGAAGGAACTTATCCTAAAATCAGCATTTTCTAAAAAATATTGCCCGTCCTCTTCGTAAGACATATGATCATCAAATGTGGCATATAATTTCACATTAAAATAGTCACTGTGGGTATGACAATTGATCAGCCCAAGACGAGAAGGGAGATCATATTAAAAAGTAAAATATAATGAGGTTCAATTTAGAATTACCATTGGTAGTGTTTAAAACATGACACAATAATCATATTGTAATGTGTGATGCACTCTGAAAGTCAAATTATTTCTTTTCTTCCCATTTTTTCTCTTTCTCACATTGGCAGAGATAGAAGAAAACTTTCTAGATTTTTTAAACCAAATTGCTCCAAATATACATTGAATCCCCAATACCTGAAAATATGTCTTCTGAATAACAGTTTGCAAAGGAATAGTTTGTACTGGATGAAGGTAAGTGATTACTTTTCTGCCCTACCACCTGAAAGTGTTCTTATACAACATACAAATATCTATCTGCCTATCTATCTGTCTATTTATCTCATCTGTCCCTCTTCTAGTAAACTAACTCCCAGGCTATCATCCCTCCATGCGTTTATATTTCTACCTGTCTGTCTGTCTATCCATCTATTCATCCATCTATCATCTCTCTAGTTGCTTTTAGGAGAGAGTAACATATAACGCTATGCTATCCAAGTGCTTTTAGTTTCCAAATATGTCAACATCTAATTTGTAACACATGATATGTGAATATAATTTTGAAGCTTTTTATTATAATGAATTTACACTAAGGAAAAATGTTCTGATTCTTAGAGGAAGAATCAATGCCATCCCCTCAACCCCACTAAATTTTTCTCCACTAAAGGACCAGAAAGATAGTAAGGCCACCACTGCATTTTGCTTGTATGTGGACAATGGATTCAATCCAGGCACCATGTTAGGATCCACTGCCAAAGTAATCTGACTAGAGCTCTGAGGACAGAGTAAGCCCTGAGCAACACCAGACAAGGCCTGCAGACCAAAAAGAAAATCTCTGTAATGATGTCTTCCTTTCCTCCTGTCTTCTGGAATACACTTCCACTCTTGTTTCCCTACTCTCCCAAAGGACTGCTCTTTGTATGGGTAAATACATATTTGCTTCAAGGAGAGGGACTAGCTAACAAGTTCCCAAAGAATGACAATAGAAACAAACTCAAAAGGGAAGGCATTGAATGTGTAAGCCTCCCCCACCCTCTTGCTTCTGTGCATTTCTCTGCCTGAACTAGGGCCACAGAGGGATTTAGCTTCAGATTTTAGTTTGTTTCTGTCCTGACAACTTGACAGTTTAATAATTTAAACTGTTTCCATTCTCCCAAAGCACATGAGCCCATATTATTATGATTTTTTTTATTTCCTTACTCTTCCTTTTTAACCATTACCTACTATAAGTCTAGGTGTGATATCAATGTCTAATGATAATGGGAGCTACTTTTTCTTTTTATTTCAATTCTTGGAGATGCCGCTATTCAGAATAATGAGGCATGAACAGGACCAGGTGCTTTTTCTTATAAAATGCATCAGTGTTAACTAAAAAATTTAAGTCAATGGGAAAGAGGTAAAACTGCCTGGTAATCCTTGAAGTCCTGCAAACATCCTCCGAGGGTTTGGGGAAATGACTGCATGTGTCCACTGTTGCCTAATCTCAAATGATTAAAGACTGATAGTCACAGTCGGACAGTCTGAGAAACCATCACAGAAAATGTTATTATGTAAAATAAACAAACCAGAAAAATTGGGAGGGTGGCATTCTTAAATGGCCTACCAAGGCTGAACTCATATTATTAAAGTGCCATTTTACTGAAGGGGCTTAAGTAAATCTTAGGAATTGACATTTTTTGGTGATTACCTACAAAGACATTCCAGAATAACTTTTCACTCTGTCTTTCACTGATACTTGCAAACCCAATTATCAAGGGACAATCTCCTACACTGGATTTATCAAAGAGGTAAAGAGAAGCAGGGCTAAGAGTAACGCTGCACTTCACGGTGTGAGAAGAGGCCCAGCCAGGCATGTTGTCTGGAATGGGAATATATTACACTGACTCAGAAAAATAAAAAGCAGTGACATCTGCGCCAGCAGGTGGCTGGAACTAGTTCTCAGCTTAGTAAAACAGAAATCAAAGGAAAGGAAAGGATCTCTTCCCACAACATGAATTTTCTTATTTTAAATGCTATCTGCTCAAAGTTTCCAAGTACCCAAATCTTGCATATTTTCCTCTCTCCCTCATTTTCCATCTCTAATCAACCACTCGATTGAGTGCACTTATCTTCTTAACCTCTTTGTTAAACTGCTACCATTTCTGCACTGAAGATCATTGCATTAACTCAGAGTTCTGTGTTATTAGAGGGTGTCTTTTGTGGTTTCTCCATTTTCCCTTTAGTCTTCAACAGGAGAGTCACGAGAAATATTTAAGAAATCTAGCTCCACAATTCTTTCCTGTATGTTTCATTTGTAGATAGAGGCACAGTGTATCACATCTGGACTTCCCTGTTACATTCTGAGGTAACCAGAGACATAGAATATTCAGAGCATTTTCAGACCAGTTAGAAAAAAAAAACACTTTGTAGATAGACCCTAATTAGTTTTGTATTTATTACATGGCATTTGCATTGACATTTTAATTCTATCACAAGCTTAATTCCATAGCATTTCATGTATCCAGGTGTAAAGTAAGTGTATTAATGAGTAATATTTCCAGGGATTCATGACTTAAACACTTAGAATATTGTACCATATTTAATGTTCCATTACGTATGGGGAGGATGTGGAATATACAACTTGCAGATCTGTTTAATTTTTTGAGGGATACTTATATTTTTGGAGGGAAAAGCAGAATGACTTCCGTTCTGCTAATGGCTTTTCTTTAGACTCCTAACTCTAGACTGTCAAAATGCAAATCAGTAAGATTTTATGCAGCTAATTATTTTACAAACTAACTTCTGAAATTTGGTGTTTTAAAAGACATACTTCTGCAATAATCCTGGAATTTTATAATGCAGTGTGAATAACCACAGGCTTGGGACAACATCTATATGAAAAGCTTTTCTTCTCATTGATTCCTACTCTGAAAATATTGTCTAGCCTTATTTTCCCCTAGTACCTCAGTATTTCCACATCTTCTTTCTTAAGCTGAGAAGCCTAATTTTGTCCTTTCTTCCAATTTTCCCTAGTGAATTATGTCCACAGTCCAAAAATAGTAGTACTATTACTCTCTCACTGATCTTTAGAAAATCAAAATAATGGAAAATATTTTGAAACTTTAAAATTTTTTAAAATTTCTCCTGTAAAGTGGCAAAAACTAAATATCAAAGAAGATAAAGTCATTTAAAAGTGTTGCTCTGTAGAAGTCAGCACAAACCTAAAACTTAGATCATATTCAGCTCAGCGACTGTTCTTTTCTTTATACATGGCTGCTTCTGAGTACTTCAGATTGTTACATTATTGTTTCATCTTTTATCTCTTCTTCAAATCTCTGCAAATTCCATTGGCTTTGTTCACTCCCAACATATGAAATATATTAATCTTTTTGTACTGTCTGACCCAGTTACCTTGGACCTCATATGGTCATTATGTACCTATGCTAAATGATCACAAGACGCCTTAAACATATAGACCCATATCTGGAGCTACTGGTCTTGTTATTTCAGTGCTTTCTGTCAAAGGCATTAGTGTGATTCTGACATAAATACAAAAGAAATTGCTGTATCTTTTCTCCACTTCAAACACATCTTCAATGCAACCTACATTATTGTGACATTCCCTGCAGGTTTGAAGACCACAAGATTGATGACATGGAATAAAGAAGAAGGGCTCTCTGGACCCTTCATTTTCTCAGTTGCTAGCATTATTTTGACAAACATTTTGTCATTATTGTTTAACAGAGGAATTGGTCCTTGTTTTTTACATCAAAATTATTACCTTCCTTGAATAATAAAAATCAATAAAGTCTCTTCTTGTGTGAAGCCTTCAGACAACCTTCTCTGAACGAATAATTAAGCATTTGAATCAATTCCAGTACTAGCCTATCATTCTCAGCTTTATGAAACTTTGCTTCCTGACCATCATTGTCTGAAATTGTTATTATTTAAAAGAGAAATAGCTTCTAATATGAGTTTTTTGTGAAATTGAAACTATCAACTTTATTTCATCTATAGAATAGACCAAGGCAAGACTGATATTGTCCAGGGAAAAAAACTGCTTTGGTCAAATCAAGACTGGACTTGAACTATTGCTGAAATCTCAAACTGAACTGAGATTGAACTCATTTTTTTCTAACTGAAACAGTAACTTGCTTTCTGGAAAACAATGACAGAAAGATTTGTTTAAATTGGAGTCCTATAAAAGGGAAAGAAGACATAAGTGAATATGTGTGCAAATGTGAAAACTGCTAACAAACACCAGGGTGGGCACAGATTTGAAAAGTTATCTGCAGATTTTTATATTAGATACAATGACTCATGTTGGCTACTCAAAGCTTACCCTACTTGCAAGTCTTTCTATATAAAAATCTGACCCATTGATATTCTTATTTCATGATGGAATGAGTGGGGCATAATTTATCCATATTAAAACCATCCCATCATTTACCCACCGATTTAACTTCAGAAGTTAAAGCACATGCAAATATATGTATATAGGGCAAGTCTCCTAAAACAATAATTTAGGAACCACAATCACATGTTTCCAAAGCATAATTTACAAATATTTGAGAGCTGCCACATGCACATTATATATTGTTTGACTTTTCAATTTATTTTTAAATTTATTCTTAGTTTATTTTTGTTTCTTTGTTTTTAGCCACATTTCAAAATGACCGGGCTTACTTCTGACTTTGCACTCAGGTATCCCTCCTGGCATTACTCAGGAAACCATATGGCTGCCAGGGATCAAATCAAGGTTGACAACGCCCAAGGAAACTGCCTAACCTGTTGTACTATCACTCTCGCCCATTTACTGTATATATTTTTAAGTGTATTACTTTTATTTAAATTGAGTCATTATAGTTTACATGGTATGGAAATCATTACTTTATAATCACAGTACTACTATACAAGCATTTCAAGATCTTTCCACCGTTATCCCATGATTCCTCCCACCCTCAACCTGTGCTTTCACTTCCCAATTCCATTGATCATGTCTATTGATTTGTCTCTCTCTGCTTGGGATCATTTCTTCCCGTTCATTTTTTCATTATATGATTAAGTGATGTAGATAATTGTATTATGTGCCTTTTGGCCATTTGAATTTCTTTTGGGGGAAAGTTTCTGTATATTTGCTTTCTCATTTTTTGATACAGTTGTGTGTTTTTTCTTGTAAATTTCTACCAGTGTATAATATAACTTTGATATTAACCCTTTATCAATGAGTACTGAGTAAATAACTTTTCCATTTTCTTGGCTGTCTTTGTATATTAGACACCATTTCATTGAGGTGCAGAATCTTCTTTGTTTCATATATCCCATTTATTTATCTTTGTTTCCACTTGGTTGATCATATTCAAAATTTCATCTTTGAATATGCCTTTAGCTTCAATATCATGGAGAATTTTGCCTATATATATATATATCTATCGCATATATTGTAAGATGAATATACAGGTTTTACTTCCATGTACCTTGTGGAATCAGGTCTGATGTTGAGATCGTTAATCCATTTTGATCTGACTTTGTGTATGGAATTAGAAAAGGAAAAATGAAATAATGAAATTTGCTTATAAATGGATGGACATGGAGAGTATCATGATGAGTGAAATGAGTCAGAAGGAGAGGAACAGTTATAGAATGGCTGTATTCATTTGTGGATATATAAAGATGACTATCCAAAACTAGAGTAAACAGGGAAGCTAGAATTACCACTAACTGAAATAACAATACCTATAAGATTGTTTTGAATATAGAGAATAAATGCAACTAGAGTTCAATTTTAAAATGCTTATGTTGGGGCCTGAGCCATAGCCCAGCGGGTAGGGCATTTGCCTTGCACGCCGCCAGCCTATGGTGCCCTGGTTTGATCCCCGGCATCACATATGGTCCCCCTGAGCACCGCCAGAAGTGATTCCTGAGTGCAGATCCAGGAGTAACCCCTGAGCAACTCGGGTGTGACCCAAAAAGCAATAAATAGATAAAAAACAAACAAATAATAAGTAAATAAATAAATGAATGAATGAATGAATGAATGAATGAATAAAATACTTATGTTTCCAGAGGCTCTTATATAGTCAAGGGAAATGTCCAATAAGTTTTGGTATACATAAACCTAATATTTGGGATTGAATAAAAAATGTTTAAATTCACAAAGTATAGATGATACTCAAAGCTTTGAAGTGAACATTACTAAGGGTCTCAGTAATAAATAGGATGATTAATAACACTAAAATTGGAAAAGCATTGAATTGCTGGTCAGAAAAGTAAAGCAAAAGGAAGGAAAGATAGTACAGCATTTAGGGCTCTTGTCTTACACACAGCACACTTGGGTTTGATCCCAAACACTGACAGGAATAATTCCTGAGTGTAAAACAAAAAAGAATAAAAACTAAGAGGAGTTAGGCAAGTATTCTCAGGAAGAGTAAGTCATCAATGATATGGAAGAACCATAGAGATAGGGTGTCTTTGAGAGAGAAGTGAGAAAAGTATGTCAAGAAAAGAGAAACGGCGACCTGTGACAAATCTTGATGATGATTCAAGAAAGGCAGCATCAACCATCTCATTTATTAGAGTCCCAATAGAATAACAGATTAAGGATAATGGTAAGAATGGAAGTTTCATTATGTCCCAAAACATTTCTTAAGTATCCATGCATCTCACTTATGTAGGTGCAAGTCACAGGATCCTGTGTAAGCTTCAGCTGTGCATCATTGAAGTTGGTGCATACCATACATTAAATTAACCTTCAATAGTCCAATTCTGTCCTTCACCTTACAATTCCTTCCTTTCCTATTATTTACCTAAACCCCTTCCCTTCTTGTAAAAACTATTTGGCCTCAGAATAGAAATAATTGTTTTTGTTTTATTTAATATAATAATATTTTTATAATTGCACTAAGCATGAAAATCTCTAGGTTCGTCCATATTGTTGCAAAGAAAGATTTTATATTTTACAGTTAATTATAGTTTATTTGAGTGTATCACATATTCTCTACTTGTTGGTCAGTGGGTGGTAGGTTGCTTAGATTCCTTGACAATTGCAAATAATGCTGTAATAAATTTGAGTGTGTTTATCTCTTCAGATTAGCACTTTTGTACCCTTCAAATCAATATCCAGAAGTTGGATAATTGTATAATTGCATACATGTATGTATATATGGAACGTCTAGTCTTGATTTTTCTTTTAGCGATCCACTTATTGTTTTAATAATGATTGTACCAATTTGTCTTCCCAACTATGGCATACCAGTGTTCCTCTCCTTCCACATCTCTCCCACACATGTTATTTCCTGTCTGTTTAATGTCTGTTCTTACATGTGTAAGATGATAATCATTGCTGCTTTGCTTTGCATTTTCCAATTACAAGAAATGAAAAATGTATTTTCTTGTGCCTGTTGGTCATCACTATGTTTCCTTTATTATATAAATGCCTATTCAGATCCTCTGCCTATTTTTGATTACATACCTTTTTATCATCGGGTTTTATGAGTTCTTTGCATATTTTGGATATTAAACACTTGTCAGACATATGATGTGTAAATATCTTTTCCTATTCAGGAGGGAGATGCTGTCTTTTCTTTCTGATGGATTTTCTTTCATTGTGCAGAAGCTTTTAAGTTTGATGTACTCTGTATTATTCTTTAAGGACTCATGTTCTTATAACAGGTTCTCCCAGACTGTATTCTTGCATCCAGATAGTCCTCAATGTTTGGATAAAGTACTTGAAGTATATTAGAAAATAATACTCAGAGGCTTAAAGGTTACTATATCATGTTGGTAAAGAATCTACACTGGTAACTGTAAGTGGCTAGTGCTACCAAAAGTAAAAGGAAACCAGTTTCAATCATTTGATAGCATCCAATATCTTTATATTCTTCAGTATTATTCATTAAAAACCTAGATATAATTTGTAAAGTAAGAGAGAGGTGTACATTTTGTAGAAAGAGGGAAATTGGGATGTTGATGGTGGGAAATGTACACTGGTGAAGAGGTGGGTGTTGGAACATCGTACAATGGAAACCCAATCATGAACAACTTTGTAACTGTATATCTCATGGTATTTAATTTAAAAATAGGCAAAATATTCAAACACCATCCAATATTATCACACATATTATATATACATATATATATTCTTAATACTCTGCTTTCCCCACACTGCAAAATTTATATTTTTGTCACACAGCACAGGTTTAATTGTTCTAAAGTTATAAAACATATCCTAAAAGTTAGTTTGAATAAAATTCTGGTAACAATAGTAAAATTGTCAAAATAGTACTTATTCTAAGTCAGCATTGGTTATTTTGTATCCTTAAAATCATTTCCTGTTTGGGGAATATCTTCTACTACCTTGAAAGGACTCCTTTAAATACATTACTGACTTTCTAAACTGTCATTAAGTGTCTTTTAAATGTCCCCATTCTGCTATAATTCTTCTACATTTAATCTGATTTCAATTAATTTTTTAACTTCTTTGGTAAACTTCAGGCTTCCTGAATAAGAACTTTCTGCATTCCTCTTTTTATACTTGGGACTCAATACAATACCAGATGCGTGTTAATTTTCTTCTGGAGTTTAATATATTTCATGTCTCATATACTACATATACAGATTACATCTTTTTATAGACTTTAGGGTGCAATGTGGAGTCATTCTCCTTCTATTGTAGTCTATCAGTTTAATTATTATATTTTATATTATATTGTTTCTCATATTCTATTGATATGAGGCCAACGGGATTTCCTCTTTCCATTTTCTCTTGAACATATTATAAGATGATACTTGAAAGTAATATTTTCAAAATGCCATGCTTTGACTTTCAATCCTGAGATTAACTATGTCCACATTGCAATAAACTTAATCCTCACATGTTCCTTACTACGTATCATCCATATAAAAGTGAGGGTTTTTTGGAGGTGTTTAAAAGACCCCAAGTGTATTCCTCTTCCCCATCTGTCATACAAAGTTATGCTGAATAGACTGCTATCTGTGAAACAAGAAAGAAGTCCTCGCTAGACATTGCATCTGCCAGAACCTTGATCATGAACTTTCAACCTTTTGTATTTTGTGTGTTAACTGTTTATTTCTAAGGGTGATGTAATTTGTCTAATTTGTTTCGTTATCATTGTACAATAATCTTTAAAAAATGTTGAGAATTTTGAGTTGATGACTTGATTTAAATATACAAATATACAGATTTATCTTTGACAACCCTCAAAGCAAACAAATAAGTATAGATCTATAAATAAGGCAGAAAATATAAAAAATTATATATCTATAAATAACACTTAAAATCTTTGTATGTTTCTTGTGACAACCAGCTTCTATATTCTCAGATAATAACATATGGTCTGTGCGGTATATATCTAATCTCAAGACTAAGAATAGGAAGCAAGCACTTCTTAGACCAGATTGGAAGGTTGTAAGATTGGAAAATTAAACATATTCAGTGCAGTCAGCAGACCTAGAATCATCTGATTGAAACAAAGTTAAAGGAAAATCCCAAGGAGTGTGGAGAATAAATAAAATCATTTCCAAATATATGGGTCTTGTATTCAAGAGATGTGGGAGGATATAGCAGACAGGTGTAACAAAAAAAGGTGCGATATGGTAATTAGGAAAAAGAAGCATAAAGGAATAAACAAATATCCAATTTGAAGACTTAGAATAGTACCAAAATAAGTAATTATCCTTTTAAAGCATATCTAGAACACAGGTGCTTTATATGCAGTATTTATTTAGCATTTCTCTAAGGAAAATATAAGCAACACTGCTTTGGGTTTAGTTTAGGTCAAAGTGTATGTCTTTGAGTTCTGAGTTACTTTATAATAAAGTAAAGTATTGGCCTCCATGAAATGTTCAGACATTAGCCATAATAGGCTTTTAACCCCAACACATGTTACCTAAGGTTGTCAAGGCTCTGAAAACCTTAAGATAAACTATTACCTTTACCTTAACTTCCTTTACAAATAAAGATTACTCAAATTTAGGATAATATACAGAAATAGTATTCTAATTATATAAATACATTAATATGCAGACACCCAGTTGCAAAGCATCAGTTGATATAAATCTCACTTTCCCTGTCCAATGAATCCCTATTTTTTCTCCTGATGTTTCTGTCCCTGTTCCTTTCACTAGTTAATATGTATATAGCTAAATTTATTATTTTTCTCCTGCCATTCCCTCTGATGTTAATTTATTTGTTCAACAACATTTAGAAGAACCTGGAGGGAAAATTTTCTTGCTATCCCTAGAATAGCAAATAACAATGCAAAATTTGAAACCACATTCTCTTAATTTCATGTCACAATCAAGCTACATAAGCAGGGAGTCACATAAAATTTTAAAAAACAGCTTAATTAATGAAGCTTAAACAGAGGATGGAAATCTACCACTAATATTTAACAGAAGTCTTTTTTATGAAAAGCAAGACTTATTTGAACTACATCCCAGTAAAACCAACTTTTTGCTTCAGTCTTCCAAATGAGAGCTCATATTCCTGAACCCTTCTAAAATGACAGGTTCCAGACTTCTGTATGTGGCCACCTTGTGTCTTTCAGAAAGAAATCAATCAACAGAGAAAGAGGTGTTGAAAGTAGCAGAAGACAGGCAAGACATCATGTGAAGTAACAGAGCATGCTGAAATTAATTTCCTGACTATCATAAACGTATGTCTCTAATACACCTTGCTAAGCAACTAGTTCATATGAAAGTTATAATTTAGTTGCAAATGGAACATCTAAGAGTTCTTTATTGTCTGATCTTAGAAAGTATTTATTTAAAGATTTATGATCAGAGCTCAAAACCAAATTAAGAAGCCATTATGTTCCATTTTTTATATCAAGGAGTGTGGAATAGAAAGGATATTTGGGAGAGAGGTTTGGCTTCGATAATGAGTTAGTTCAGCCACAATCTCACTTGTTCATCACTGAATCTATCCAAAGAAAGGTCACTGGTGATGGATAAATGCTACTTATTTGTCTTGTAGAAATTAGAAAGTTTTTAATGAATTGTGTAGCTCAAAGGTTTAGCAGTCAGGAATTGTATCATACTAAGTTCATACTCCAGGCATTCTTCACTTTATAGAATAGCTGTGTCTCAGTCAGGTGAATTAAATGCAATTTTTTCTGTTGGCTCCCATTTAGAAATTCAATCTCAACTTTCTATCCCAGAGGACTTAATGAGGTAGAGGTTCAGGTGCTAGCCAGGTTCATAGATTATTTAATAATACCTCAAAGGATGGCAGGCCTTGAGAATCAGCAGAGGATGAGAAAGAAACTGAGAATTCTGGGATCCCAGCTGCCACTCCCTCGCTATGTGAGCCTGATTATTTCCGATTCATTGAGTCCCATCTCTCACTTGTGAAATGCAGAATCATTGATGATTATACCTTGAGTGTATAGACATTTCTTTTGCAAGAAGAAAACCTTGGTCTGATCTCAGAAACCATGTGTAGTCTTCTGAGAATCACTAGGAGTTATCTCTAAGCACAAAGCCAAGAGTGATCCCTGAGCACTATCAGATTGGTGCATGTATTTTTAAATACACATTTGTTTTTTAAATGTCTATGTTCCTCTCCTTAGCTCTAAAATGTTGTATATCCAATGTGTAAATGAGGCTTCGTCATATGTTCAAATGCTAATCATGTTGGTAAAGGAATATACATGATAACCTTTCAGTATCTGTATTGCAAACCATAATGCCCAAAAGGGAGAGAGAGAGAGAGACAGAGAGACAAAAAAGAGACAGAGAGACAGAGAGACAAAAAGAGACAGAGAGACAGAGAGAGACAGAGAGAGAAGGAAAGAAGCAGGGTGGGAAGGAATCCGGGTGTCCACTCATATAGAGATGATTGTGGAACATTATGTGACTGAAACTCAGACATGAACAACTTTATTACTGTGTATCTCACTGTGATTAAATTAAAAATAAGTCATTGAAAAATTCTGGGCAAAATAAATTTAGAAAAGCTTTGTGGGGGATTAGGACCATTTCAGTGGCAAAATGATCTGACTTTCAAGTGTGAGACTGAGTGTATCTCTGAGTATGGTCGCCCACATACACTGAATATGGTCCAGGGCATCTTTTTTAGGAGCTCCCCAAATCAACAGTGTGCTGTCAATGACTACAGCCCCCAACTAAAGTGGGTGAATCCTTAGTGAACATGTGCTGAGTACTATAGAGACCCTATTTGCAACCTGAGTGTGCACAGCCACCATCCTCAAATATCTCAACTCTTCACAAGGACATGACAAGCACTGCAACTCAAATGTGTAACCAAGATATGCAACAACCAAGATCATTTTTTGCAAACCAAATGTGTGTATGCACCCACATACACACGATATTATAGCATTAATAGAGATAAGAAAGGAAATAAAAGATTTTTTTCAAAGAGTATGTCAAACAAAGTTGAACAGATCTCTCTTTACGTGGATGCTTTTAGTATATGAGTCATCAACGATAAAGCCAAACTTCACTTGTTCTTCCAGACATCTCTTGCTTGAAAACTTTTTAACTATAATCTCTACCATACCTTTGGTTTACAGGACCACACAAGTTTGCTATATTATGCTGGACAGATAAGATTCTCTAATTTCAAGGTCAGAAATTGGTTCCGTGCAAACCTAGGACTCTTTCAAATAGTGCAGGTATTATTTCAAATAGAGCAGGTACTGTTGTACATCATCTACAAGCTGTTTACACGAGTCATCCTGAACAGGATTGGCAGAACACTAGGTGAAGGACAACCATGCGAGCAAGATGGCTTCGGAAAGGATTCAGCACAGTCGACCATATCCACAGAGTAACCAATTTCATTGAGGTTTGTATGGAGTACAAGATGCCACTCTGTCTCCACGTTTATTGATTTACAGAAAGCCTTTGATTCTGTGGAGACTGAAGCAGTTATCGAAGCCCTAGCCAGAGTGTTCAAACCCAATACATCAAGATCCTTCGTGGGCTGTATAACGGATTCCACCACCTGTCGGGGCACGCCGGGTCCCCGACAGTATCAGGGCAGAAGTTTTCTTCTACCTCCGAGGATGCCGGGAGAACAGATGAAAACTCACGAATACACATTTTTCTCTAGTGCACATGGAACATTCTCCAAGATAGACCACATGCTGAGCCACAAAGCATACCTCAATAAAATAAAAATGATAGAAATTGTGTCAGCTATCTTTTCAGACCATGATGCACTGAAAATGGAAGTTAACCATACACAGAAACAGAGAGTCAAACCAAACACCTGGAAACTGAACAGCTCACTCCTGAGCAACAAATGGGTCATAGAAGAAAT
>JAJIBD010014373.1:0-22491 GCA_021461705.1 Cryptotis parvus
GTGACAGCGTGAGCCAGGCTGTGATAGGCTGGTCTGCTGGGTGGAGTTCTGATGAGGGAAGTCGGATGTGGAAAATGCAGGTCCTCATGGAGTGGGGGTTCGTCTAGCTTGTTGTGAGGCTTGGCTGAGGTGGCGGACCAGGGCTAGAACCTGCCATACCTCCCGGCGCCTCATGAGCAGCTGGGCACAGTGAGAGCCAGTAGCAGCTCTGCCCCATATCTGTCTCTGGATCAGTATAACGTTAGTCATGTAGTATAAAAAATAAAATCATTTTTTGTTTGTTTTTAATTCTTTTCCTTTTTTTTTTTTTACAATTACAAAGATATACAATTGAAAAGTTCATATTTGGGCTTTGGTCATACAGTGTTCCAGCACCTATTACGCCACCAGTGCCCATCTCCCACCACCAACGTCCCCGGTTCCCTTCCCCCTCCCCAGGTGGGAGGTTCCTCCATGGCAGGTTCTTGATTTCTTTCCCTTTCTCTCTCTTTCTCTTTTCCTTCCCTTCCAGACAATGGATTACAGAACATACATTAAAGGATTGTCATGTGTATCTTTTTGCCTCTATTTAATGCTCAGTTCTAGGCTGGCATTAGTACCCTCGACAATTGTTAGCACACTATTACATTTTCTGTCTTACCTAGCCTCTGACTCCCACACGTTTGTGATAATTTCCACCTTTGACAAGACCTCCTGATATGTTTCACTTGACCTTGGATATTGGTATCATAATATGTACATATATATTTATGCTATGCAAATAAATGCAGTCATTGTGTATCTGTCTCTCTCCTTCTGGCTAATTTCACTCAACATAATCTCCATGTCCATCAATTTATAGGCAAGTTTTATAACTTCATTTTTTCCTAACAGCTGCATAGTATTCCATTGTGTAGATGTACCAAAGCTTCTTTATCCAGTCATCGATTTTCGGGCACTCTGGTTGCTTCCAGATTCGGCTATTGTGAATAATGCTGCTATGAACATAAAAGTAGGGATGGTGTTTCCGCTGCGTATTTTTGGTTTCCCAGAGTAGATTCCCAGGAGTGCGATGGCTGGTTCAAATGGGAATTCAATTTCTAGTCTTTGGAGGAATGTTCATATTGTTTTCCAGAAAGGCTGTACCAACCGGCATTCCCACCAACAATGGATAGTGTCCCGTTTTCCCCACATCCACGCCAGCACTTGTTGTTCTTGCTCTTTTGAATATGTGCCAGTCTCTGTGGTTTAAAGTGGTATCTCATTGTTGTTTTGATTTGCATCTCTCTGATGATTAGTGATGATGAGCATTTTTTCATATGTTTTTGGCCATTCGAATTTCTTCCTTACTGAAGTTTCTGTGCATTTCTTCTCCCCATTTTTGGTGGGGCTGTTTGTTTTCTTCTTGGAAAGTTCTACCAGTGCCTGATATATCCTGGATATTAACCCCTTATCAGATGGGTATTGGGTGAATATTCTTTCCCATTTTGTGGACTGCTTTTTGTATCTTAGTCACTGTTTCTTTTGAGGTGCAGAAGCTTAAAAAATAAAATCTTAACATTAACTGAATACATTGGATAAGAAGTAAGCTATCAATCACTTACCAATGATTTTCATAGTCAGTTTCTAGAAATAAAAGAAAATTAGGGCAAATAATGCATTTGTGAATAAAATACAATAATGGCTGAAAAATAATAGATGTATATATGATTTAGGAAATAAATAAACCCAAATGCTGATTTATCACAAAGACCTATTAAAATATGTATGTGGTAACCTTCTATCCATAATTATGAAGAACAGAAAGAACATAAAATAAATACTGTTTGAACCCGCATATGTCAATTCATAGTATAGAGATGAGAAGGAATTAGGAAATATGAGGAGCAGTTTATAACAATAAATTTAGCAATTTAAGTAAAGTAGAAAAATTCCTTTATATAAAAGTTAAGAGAACACTCAGATAAACTGGAAATATAAATATACCTACATTTACAAAAGCTCTTTAGTAACATAAAGGTAGTTTTTACAGGTACAGAAAACTAAATTTATAATCTATCGAACATTTAAGAAAGAAGTAGTTGCTTTCCTGTACAAAATCTTTCAGAGAGTACAATAAGTAAATATTCCAATTTACTTTATTAAATCACTAATAATGTAATTAGAAATTCACTAACTGTAATACCAAAAAGGCTACAATATCCCTATTAAATGAATACACAAAATTATTCAAAAACCTTTAGCAGATGGGATCCCTTACTCTTCATTGTGATTAATACTCTATCACACTTTGGAAGTCACAAAAGGTATTCCAGGTTGAATTTTAAAATTTAGTCAGTTTTGTGTGGGAGCCACTGGGGTCCCCAATAGTATTAGGACAGGAGTTCTCTTCTACCTCCGAGGCCACTGGGGAACATATGAGAACTCATGAGTCCAGTGCAGTTCCAAAAAGATTTTTAATAGTAAAGCAAATTCTACCACCACAATTCAATATAATAGAAGGCTGCTTGCTCTGGTTAGAGCTTAGACCATACACGAGAGCCCAAGTCTCCCACCAAAGAGGATCCCACCAGAGAAAGCCCCCACCAAAGTGAATCCCACTATGAGTGGATGCAGTACCTCAAGTCAGTTCCCTTATATACACAAAAGTATTCCTAAATTCTGGGAGGGTCCTGTCAACAAAGATCAACTTAACAGCTTCTAGAGAGTAGAAAATTGTAGTAGGTTGGTGCCACACCCTACTGCATGTATAAACAAATGCTTATCCCAAGGACTAGTCCCTTCTGAAATTATGTGAAAAACTGGAGGCGGGGGCTGGTATAAAGTAATACAACTTAATTTCATGGGCTTCATGTAATCTAGATGGTACCCACAAGGTTCTTCTTATTTATTATCTGACCCAGGGTGATTCTGAGTATCTTGTTCTCTGTATACTGAAAGGATCACGCTCGCCTGCTTGAAGGCAACTAGTATGATCCTTCTATCATCTTGAATGATAGTCTCAACTAGCCAGGGTGGTAGTCTCCTGGTAAACTCTAACTTTCCCATACTGGGACCAGTGGGTATAAGGAGAAGCTGTGCCCAATCGAGACAACATAGAAGTCATAGTAGATATATAATAATAATTTAGAAGTTACTCATACAGAGCCAATGTGACTTCTGTAACTGCTACAACCTCCATCAGTATCTACACAGAAGAGAGATCTCATTAGCATGAACCCTGGCTTAAGAACATGTCACTATCACTATCACTACCTTCCCGTTCATTGATTTGCTCGAGCGGGCACCATTAACATCTCCATATGTCCTGTCTCATGCTAGTAGAGACCAAGGGCATCTGCTTGCCCCAGAAACATAAAGAGCCTCAAACCATTATATTAGGTCATGGGAAAGACCTAATATAATTGTTACTGATATTTGGCATATCAAATACGACACGGGTAGCTTGCCAGGCTTGCCGTGTGGGTGGCATACTCTTGTAGTCACCTCTAAATATAGCATTTATTGATGAACCGGCCGCTTAGGCGCGCAAGCCAGGCTGTAATAGGCTCCTCTGCTGGGTGGAGTTCTGACGAGGGGAAGTCGGGTGTGGAAAATGGTGGCCCTCAATGAGTGGGGGGGTCATCTGGGCTTGTTGCGAGGCTCTGCTGTGGTGGCGGGCCAGGGCTAGAACCCGCCATCCCTCCTGGGTACCTCGTAAGTGACTGGGCACAGGGAGAGCCAGTAGCAGCTCTGCCCCATGTCTGTGAGTCTCTGGATCAGCATACCTAGGCCGGATTGAAAAAATACTGCTGCAGGGTGGGTGTCGATGATCCGGGCTGTGATAGGCTCATCTGCTGGGTGGAACTCTGACAAGAGCGAGGTCCGGATGTGGAAAATGGCAGCCCCTCATGGAGTGGGGGTGGTCTTGGCTTGTTGCGAGGCACTGCTGGGGTGGCAGACCAGGGCTAGAACCCGCCATCCCTCCTGGGCGCCTCGTGAGCGGCTGGGCACAGGGAGAGTAACTAGCACACATGCTTCTGTTTCTTCCTATGCTAGGCTGAAAACAAGGGGCAACCGGAAGGGGAGATGGGTTTGGGGAAGTTTCATCTCAACAAAGACCCCAGAAGTCTCAAGATTTCCACTCCTCATAATTGCCAACATACTTCAGGCCAGAATCCACTGCTGAGAAGAGGCCCCGATCATGAGTGAATTTGTTGAAAACTCCAAGTATGCAGGTTTCTGCAATTGAACTCCCCAGGCTTTCACGGAGTCTGGGACAGGGACCATCCCCCCCATCGATCTGTGCCCCAAAAAGTAGTGGTCCCACCATGAACTGCCTCAGGTGCCAGTGAAGGCTTAAAAATAACTGTATGGCGGGGCGATTGTGACTCCCCCTCAGGGAGGTCCCAATGGTCCCTAGGCTCAAGGGACCTCCTGTGGATTCCATAGTCTTAACATTACTTCTGGGTCAGGGAATGACTACGGCAGCAGATGCTGGGGACTAGCTGAGTCCCCAGCAGTACTCACTGTCCATTAGGGCTCCAGGCCTTCCCCTGACCTGTCAGCAGAACAAGGGAGCAAGGCTACAGGCTCCTGAAAGTTATTCTTTAATGATTACTTTGTTTCATCTCCTGCTTGCTCTCTGCAGGAACCCCTCCTGGATCTCTGTCTCTACCTGTGGTTTCTCCTGCAGGCTGCTTTCTCTTTGGGGGGAGGTCTGTGTAGGCTCCTCTCCTCTGGTTCACCTGCAGGCTGCTCTCTCTTTGGGGGTATCTGTGTGGGCTCCTCTCATCAGGGTCTCTCACTACTGGATTTCTCTCTTTAAGGCTTCATGCTTCTGGTCCCTCTCCCAGGAAATCTCCTTTCAGAACCTTTCCCTTAGGTCCTTTCAGCTCAAGGCTTTTCTCTTCAAAGCTTGTTTTCTTGGGACTCATCAGCTATGCCCCTAACAATTTTCCTAGTTACCTTGTTTCATCTTATGCTACCATGTATTGTGTTTCTGAATCCCTATCTAATTCTTTGAATTCCTCCATGTTGCCCCTGTGGATGCCAGGGATAGAACCCGGTCAGCTGCATGCAAAGCAAATGCCCAACCCACTGGACTATTGCTCCATCCTCCCATCAATAATTTCTTATATTAAGGGCTCAATGAATAAATAAACATTGTTACTTGCTCAAAGGACAAGCAAATAGAGGCTGATAAAATCTCAAGGCCAAACCAGGCAGCCAAAATGAAGGACTAAAATGACTGTACTTTAAATGCACGCATGCTGGCATCAGAAGCATATATGGAGGACCTGATGGTGCAACCGCAAAAAGATCAAACACAACATCATTGGTCTGACCGAGACAAGAAGGCTTCAATTGCATCATGCCATTTTTGACACAGGAGAAAAACTGTTCCTTGGAACATGTAAATAGATTAAATTGTGAGTAAATAGATTAAATAGATTTACAGCAAAGCTCTCAAGCGAGCTAGGCCTGTATCCAACAAGTTTATTTTTAATATGTGTGAAGGTTGGTCTTTTTAATTATTTATTTGTTTGCTTGTTTGTTTTTAAACTATATTTTTTATTAAATATTTTATTATACCACCGTGAGATATACAATTACAATGTTGTTCATGTTTAGAGGTTTCAGTCACATAGTGTTCCAGCACCCCACCCTCCACCAGTGCCCATTTCCCACCACCAATGTCCCCAATTCCTTCCCCCCCCCCATAGCCTGCCTAAATGGCAGGTTCTTTATCCCTTTTCTCTCTCCCTCTCTCTCTTTTCCTTCTCTTATACATTGTGGGTTGCACTACATACACTTAGAGGCCATCATGTGCATTTTGTCCTGTATTTAATGCTCAGTTCTAGGTTGGTATTAGCCCTTTTGACATTTATTCACACATGTTCCCTTCTCTGTCTTACCTAACCTCTGACTCCCACATGTTTGCGGTAATTTCCCCCTTTTGGTAAGACCTCCCGATCCACGTTTTGCCTGACATTGGATTTTGGTGTCATAATATATATATATATATATATATATATATATACACATTTATATACATATATATATCAGAGCAATTTAAGGCATATAGCATTTTAAATAATTCCCTTCTTATTAATATTATGGAATAGGGTAGTAAGCTTAAGTATTAAAACATCTTTGAGGGCTTGTTGAACTCACTAGTAAATCAATTTGACCTGCCTTTTTTATTGGGTGGTTGACCATTGTTTAGGCTGACCTATTGGGGGTTGACCATTGTTTACCCTAATAACAATTTTTTTGCTTATACTTATTTTGCTCACCTTCTATATATCAGAAGACTATGTATGCATATGCATTGCCAAAACTGAAATGGGTGCTCTCCGTGGAAGAAAAGTGTATTAATTCCTGTGATTTATCTTGGATTCCCATAAAGCATTTTTTCATATTACTTATGCTTTCAATTAATCAGCTCTTCATTCATAGATTTTAATTAATATTTTATTATACCACCGTGATATATACAATTACAAAGTTGTTCATGTTTGGGGGTTTCGGTCACACAGTGTTCCAGTACCCGTCCCTCCACCAGTGGCCACTTCCCACCACCAATGTCCCTATTCCCTCCCTTCTCCCATAACCTGCCTCTATGGCAGGTTCTATATCTATTTTCTCTCTCTCCCTTTTCTCTTTCGCTCTTCCTTCTCTTACATATTGTGGATTGTAATACATACACTTAGAGGTTACCATGAGTATCTTTTTTCCCTGTACTAGTTCTAGGTTGGATTTAGCCCTTTCGACAATTATTATCACATTGTTCCCTTCTCTGCCTTACTTAACCTCTGATTCCCACATGTGTGTGTAATTAATTTCCACCATTGACAAGACCTCCTGATACACCTGAGCTTGGATTTTGGTATCACTATATATATATATATATACATATATATACGTATATATGTAAATATACGTATATATGTATATATATGTATATATATATATGATTGGATAAAGTTTGGTCCCGTCTACATAATTGAATACTATGCAGCTTTTAAGAAAAGTGAATTTATGAAATTTGCCTATAAATGGATGGACATGGAGAGGATCATGTTGAGTGAAATTAGTCAGAAGAAAAAAAGAGAGATATAGATTGACTGCATAGTATTCAATTATGTAGACGTACCAAACTTTCTTTATCCAATCATCAGTTCTCGAGCATATTGGTTGTTTCCATATTCTGGCTATTGTGAGTAGTGCTTCTATGAAAATAAAAGTGCAGATGGTGTTTCCACTGTGTGTTTTTTAGCTTCCCAGGGTATATCCCCAGGACTGGTATGGCTGGAAGCTCAATTTTCCAGTGGAAATTGAGCTTCCAATTTTTAGTGGTAGCTCAATTTCTAGTCTTTGGAGGAATGTCCATATTGTTTTCCAGAAAGGCTGTACCAGCCGACATTCCCACCAACAATGGATGAGAGTGCCCTTTTCCCTGCATTCATGCCACACTTGTTCTTACCCTATTGGATATGAGCCTGTCTCTGTGGTGTGAGATGATATCTCATTGTTGTTTTGATTTGCATCTCTCTGATAATTAATGATGATGAGCATTTTTTCATATGCCTTTTTGCCATTCTAATTTCTTCCTTGTCAAAGTTTAGGTTCATTTCTTCTCCCCATTTTTGATGCGGTTGGCTGTGTTCTTGTAAAGTTCTACCAGTACCTGATATATACTGGATATTAACCCCTTATCAGATGGGAATTGGATGAATATTCTTTCCCATTCTATGGACTGCTTTGTATCTTGGTCACTGTTTATTTTGAGGTGCAGAAGCTTTTTAGTTTCATGTAGTCCCATACGTTTATCTTTGCTTCTAGGTGCTTTGTTAGTGGGGTTTTACCTTTGAAGATGTTCTTAGCTTCAATGTTGTGTTTTTCCTATATTTTCTTCAATGTCATTTATGGATTAAGGTCTGGTATTGAGATCTTTAATCCATTTTGATCTGATTTTTTGCGGTGTTAGACAAAGGTTCAAATTCATATTTTTACACGTAGCTGTCCAGTTTCCCCAGCACCACTTGTTGAAGAGGCTTTCCTTGCTCCATTTTGTACTCTTTGCACCTTTATCAAAGATTAACTGATGATGTGTTTGAGGGTGGGTGTCAGGATACTCAATTCTATTCCATAGGACCACATGTCTGTTTTTATTCCAATACCATGCTGTTTTAATTACTGCTGCTTTGTAGTACAGTTTGAAGTTGGGAAAGGTGATGCCTCCCATCTTCTTTTTTCCCAAGGATTGCTTTAGCTATCCTTGGGGATTTATTATTCCATACGAATTTCAGGAGTGTTTTGTCAATCTCTTTGAAGAATGTCATCGATATCTTTATTGGGACCATATTGAATCTGCACAAGGCTCTAGGGAGTATTCACAAGGCTATAGGGAGTATTACCATTTTGACAATGTTAACCTCCCCCTTTAATGAGCAGAGAATGTGTATCTATTTCCTTGTGTCCTCTTTTATTTCTTGGAGCAGTGTCTTGTACTTTTCATTGTACAGGTCCTTTACACACTTGGTTAAGCTGATTCCTAGGTACTTGATTTTCTGTGGCACAATTGTGAATGGAATCGATTTCTTAATATACCTTTCTTGTCCTTCATTATTTGCATATAGGAAAGCCACCGACTTTTGGATATTGATTTTGTACTGCCACTGTACTGATAAATATCTTTTGTTTCTAGGAGTTTTGGGGCAGAGAGTTTAGGGTTCTCTAGGTATAATCTCATGTCATATGCAAATAATGATAGCTTGATTTCTTCCTTGCCTCTCTGGATGCCCTTAATGTCCTTTTCTTCTCTGATTTTTTTGTTTGTTCCTCCACGATATTTTTATATCCCCTAAACTATTTTTTAAAAATTATATCCATCCTTCTAATGACTTTTGGGTTTTATTTGTTCTTCTTTTTGTAGGTGATGAGACATAAGGTTAGATTATGTATTTAAGAGTGTTGTTGAATTTTGCATCTGTGTCAATGTGAGATATTTGCCTATAATTTTCTTTTTTTGTTTGATGTCCTTGTCTGGTTCTGGGTTTAGAATAATTCATCTTCATATAATATGTGTGTAGTTTTCTCTCTTCCCTCGTTTTTATGAAGGATTACAAACCAAGAAGGACACATATTAATGTTAGTGAACAGGGACTAAGACCTCTATCTGTTCTCCACAGAACAGTCTTTATGCTTCTCTCCACCTTTGCCTTACCTCTTAGTACAGGTTTTACTGCATCCCATAAGTCTGTATAGCTTATTTATTGAATTTCCTTTGCATATAGAACTCTTTGTTTCTTCTTTTATTTCCTCTTCATTATAATTTTTGTTAAGCATCAATGATAGGAAATACCCAATCAAAAGCCACAGAATGATTTCATTTTTGTAATGAAATTTGAACACAAATTTCTGCTGTTTACTTGAGACTCACTTGAACTTTCTTGATAAATGCAAGCTCAAAATAAAAGGATGAAAATAAACATACAAGCCTATGGTAGCCTCGTAAAGTCTTGGATAAGTATACTTATAACTAATTCAATAGTCTTCCTTGTATAAAAATAATAAAAGATTTAGATAGCAATCTTCAATAGATACCTGATGTTTAAATTATTTTAATTCTATTTTCTGTCGTTTGTTCTTTTTTTTTCGTGGCTTCTAGCATCTTGTCTTCTCAAATACTGGTTAATTATTCTGCTTCTATCACTTTGCTGTTTATTCCCTTTATTGTTGTTTTAGACCTTTGTTTTTAGGTGGTAAGTTCTAATTAGAATATTCTCATACTTCCTCGTTCCTTGTTGAAACTCTCCTCTATTATTTTCTTCAATTAAGTAAACATTTTAATAACTTGTGCTGCAAAAATCCATTTTTGGGAGACTATGGACCAGAGCGATAATACAGTGAGCAGATAGTGAGCTTGCCTTTCAAGAGCCTGAGTTTGAACCCTGACACCCATATGGTCCTGGAGCCTGACAGGAATCATATCTGGGCACATAGTCAGGAGAAAGCACTAAACACCTCTGAGTATGGCCCTACAGCAAACAAAATCCTCATTTGGAATATTAGAGTAATCTGTGCTTGAGATATATACAAAACTTTTATGTTGTCTGAGAAGGCAAATGAATTCTTCTACCCCCTTATTATGTGGGATGCCTCCCTAAGGTTGGGATGCTGAGTGGAGGTGTGAAGGTGTGCTTGGGGCTGGGTAGACAGTTAGGACAGAACTGAGCTTGGCAGCGCTCCTTGTACTTGTGTTTCACTATTATCAAGACAGAGGATTTCCTTGGTCCAGAGGGCACAGTGGGATTCAGGTCACCATATTTCTTTGGTTGAAGCTGCCTTACCATGCTGTAGACATAGCACTGAATAGGTTCTGGGTGGTTCTGGGTGGTGACAGTAAGTGGATAATTTTTAAGCTAATCCATTTACTGACAACAAAATTCAGCACTTGGCATAGCTTTTGTTTATGATAAATTAAATATACACACAGACAATAGCTAGACTTCCTAGATAATAGAATGTTATTCCATAATATGCATAGCAATTAAATGAATCATTAAGTAAAGATTTAAGAATCAGTAATATAAAACACAGTTCTTAGGCCAGAGTTATAGTACAGTGGATTGGGCACTGCCTTGCCTGCTGCCAACGCAGATTTAATACTGGTATCCCACATGGTCCTATGAGCATCACCAGGAGAATTCTGAGTGTAGAGCTAGGAGTAACCCCAATTGCCAGATTTGGCCAAACTGCCAAAAAAAATAAATACAAAGAATTCTTCTTATACAACA
This sequence comes from Cryptotis parvus, assembly GCA_021461705.1. Taxonomy (NCBI): domain Eukaryota; kingdom Metazoa; phylum Chordata; class Mammalia; order Eulipotyphla; family Soricidae; genus Cryptotis; species Cryptotis parvus. Next base: position 10,764 of record JAJIBD010014373.1, read on the forward strand.
AAAATAATGAAATATGAACTTGATTTTCCTAAGTCGAATGTCTCTAGAAAAACTGGCCCAGAATTGTCAATAAATAATTATTAACTACTAATCTTCTAAAGTTTGTTCCTAACTTGCTAGTCAGGGCTAGTTTGAACAAAACTTAACATGTTGTTGAAAACAATCATTGACAATGCACTGCTTCCCTATGAAAATATCTATAACTTCTTAATAACAACTTCCTAACAAAGACACCTGAAATTTTGTTTTTCAATGAAGAACTTTCCACCTCCCCTGCTTAATTTTGAATCTCTAATAAAAATAAGTTGATATGGCTGACCTCTATGCTAAACAGCACATTATGAATAGTCTCTTCTCAGTTGAGTTATTACCTTTTGTTTCTTGCTTGTGTGTATTAATTTATTCATTTTAGCCTAAAAACAAAGACTTAGAACATACTCCCCATAGCCTTTGGCCTTGTCCGGAACTCTTATATCAAGAGAAGTAATTTGACAGTAACATGCATATAGAATCATTTGTGCAAGGGACTTCTAGGGTTTGAGTAACTGGATAATCTAGAATAGGGATTATCTGTGGATAATCTCTGGGATGGCAGTTTCTAGTTGCTTTCTCGGGAATCATTGCTCCCATCTCTAGTTGGGGAAATCTTCGACTTCTCTTTGCTATGGAACAGAAGTCCCTACTCTCTTGCTGGCACAGTAGGTAGACCTTTTGGATCTTTTGTGTTAAAAGGTCTTCTGACTTAGGTTTGAGGTTAATCCTGGTATGCCCACTTCAGAAGAGTTTCCCTTTGTTCTGAGACCATAGGCCACTACATGCCAATTTCAGTCTGGGGAAGCTGGAAGCTGAACAGTGAGAACCGTGGCAAAAATTGAATACATTATTCATGGTCTGAAACCATGATACAGTAAGGGCAGAGATGTGACTCTGACTCCTGTTCTTTAGAGCTCAAGCTGGGAACCTGCTACAAGGTATTAACCTCCAAAATATCTAAACCAGTCTTGGTCTAGTGTATCATCTAGTTGGGTATAAAATGTCCTGAGTCTACAATGAAAACCAGAGAAGAAATAAAAATCTGTGAAAAAACTCTAATCACTCAACAGTTACATGTTTAGTGGCATGAGTGGGGGTGAGTCTGGGAGTTGGGGAGTTGGGGTGGTGAGTGGGATTTAGGTTGTTCAGTAGGTAAGCCTACTGTTCAGTAGGTGAGCCTGTTGGGGAAGAGCCAACACCACATTACTTTTGACTATGGCTCACCTAGTGGGTGGCTGCCCTATGCCCACACAGGAAGCAAGAGCGTATTGTGTTCTAGTTCATAGAACTGAGTGTTTACAATTTAAACAGTGCTGGTATAAAAGTGTAAGTTCATTGTATCGGCTCCATCCTGCCCTAAATTGGACTTTTATGTCCAGTACCACCTTGTCTTGTTAAATTTGACTTCTCTTTTCTCCTTTAGTCTCTGCTTATCCACTCCCTTCCCTTTTAGGGAGGGAGAGAAGCCCCTGCCGAAGGGATAGTTCTGAGCTATGAATATGTATATTTCTATCCTCTACTGAGCTAGTCTCCCTGGGGATGATTCAGGCTCTTCTTTACAGTGACTATTCTCAGAGACAAAGCAATGAACTTACAGAACATCAGTCTTATACCAGCATTGTTTGAACTATGTTCAGTGTGGGTATTTTTTGATGATGTCAAGTAAGTGTTGACAAAAATTTTTCATTTCACTAGACTTAGCCTTCTCACCCTCTGTTATCTTAAATATACTTATGTCATTTGTTCCAATATGTGGACATGCGGTCTATTTCAATTTCTCTGTTTACTTTAGCATTTATTTTAATCATGGCATAATTTTGAAAGTATGAATCTTTTAAACTTTTGTCAAATTTGTTTCTGGGTAGTTATTTAATGAACAAAATTTATTTATTGACTATTGTATTGTAATAGTAAATAGATTGTATCCAAAATTTATTTCTTCTCTGTTTTGATGTTTTCATCACTTCACTTGATCACTTGAATCTCAAGTTATTCATCGATTTGCTCGAGGGGCGCCAGTAACATTTCCATTGACCCTATCACGTGCCAATGTAGCTCAATTGCATCTGCTTGATTCAGGAATTCGAAGAGCCTCAAACCGTTCCTTCAGTGTCTTAACAAGGAAGTCAGACCATCTTGTAGGTGGGCGGCGATGTTTTCATATAGAAATATAACTGGTTCTTATATTTATTTTATAACTTTCATATTCCATTGATTTAACAATTTTAGTGATTATTTTAGTGGGGCATTTTACATGTAGAATTTTATATAATCTTAATGATAGTTCTACTTATTTTCTAACTTGGGCATCTTTTATTTTTGTCTTTTGAGTCCAGACCAAATAATGCTCAGGGGTTACTCCTGGCTCTGTGCTCAGGACTTACTTCTGGCAGTGTTCAGAGTACCATATGAGATGCTGGGAACAAATTTGTGTTGGCCCTGAGCAAGGCAACAAAGCAAATGCCCTACCCAATGCCTAGACCCTCTGTTTTGGGCATATTTTTATATTTTCTTACCTAATTGCTGTGGTTGTAATTTTAATACTATTTTCAATATAGTAATGAAACGGCCTGGCTTTATCATATATCTGATCTTAGAAAAGCATTTTCTTTCTGAATCATATGGTTGATTATAATGTTTGCTGTGGGATTTTTATATATGACCTTTTTTTAAAGTATTTTATTATACCACCAAACATTAGCCAAGCACAAATGCTGGCTGACTTTGACCGAGAATGTGGAAAGGTATGTCTACAGCTGAATCTGAAGAAAACTATGTTCATGAAAAATGAACTAGTTCCAGAGGCCCCATTCACTCTCAATGGAACAAACATCTCTGAATGCAGCAGTTATGTATACTTAGGTCGAGAAGTCAACATGATGAACAACCTAAAACCTGAGCTGCGCAGGAGGAAGAGAGCGGCATGGAATGCCTTCAAAGGCATCGAAGAAATAGCTAAAAGGACAAAGAACCCCGGCTCTCTTCGACTCCACCGTTCTCCCTGCATTAACATACGCCTCAGAGACCTGGGCCCCTACGAAAGCAGGATGAGAATGCTATTCGGTCTCCCAGAGAGGCATCGAAAGAGCTATGCTTGGAATATCACGCCTCACTCAAGTGAGTGAAGGAATCGGAGTTCTGACCTCCGTCGCTATTCCAGAATCAGGGACGCTGTCTCGTTTGCCAAGGCATCTAAAATCAGATGGGCTGGACATGTAATGCGATTTGGAGACAACCGCTGGACTAGAGCCGTACCGACTGGATCCCATGGGATGTCAAAAGATCACGTGGCCGCCCACCTACAAGATGGGCAGACTTCCTTGTTAAGACCCTGAAGGAACGGTTTGAGGCTCTTCATATTCCTGAATCAACCAGATGCCATTGGGCCACATTGGCACGTGATAGGTCCAATGGAAATGTTACTGGCGCCCGCTGGAGCAAATCGATGAATAATGGGATTCAAGTGATCAAGTGAATACAGTATACCAGCACCTATCCCTCCACCAGTGCCCCATTTCCATCACCAATATACCCCCACCCCCTCCCGCCCACCCCCAGGCTGCCTCAATAGCAGGTACCCCAGTATCGATGAATAACGGATCTCAAGTGATCAAGTGATCAAGTGATCAAGTGATTATACCACCGTGAGATATACAAATAAAGATATACAATTAAAAAAGTTCATGTTTGGGTTTTGGTCTTACAGTGTTTCAGCACCCGTCCCTCCACCAGTGCCCATCTCCCACCACCAACATCCCTGGTTCCCTCCCCCCTTCCCCCAGCCCTGCTCCATGGCAGGTTCTTTATTTCTTTCCCTTTCTCTCTCTCTCTTTTCCTTCCCTTCCAGACTATGGATTACAGAACATACATTAAAAGGTTGTCATGTGTATCCTTTTGCCTCTATTTAATGCCTCAGTTCTAGGTTGGCATTAGTACCCTCGACTATTATTAGCACCCTGTTCCATTTTCTGTCTTACCTAAACTCTGACTCCCCACACACGTTTGTGATAATTTCCACCTTTGACAAGACCTCCTGATATATGTTTCACTTGACCTTGATATTGGTATCATAATATGTACATATATATTTATGCCATGCAAATTTATTGAAAAAAATTTCTTTACTTTCCATTTTATTTTATTTTTTAATTTTCATTTTATGCACTTTAATGTAAAATGATCTTGAATTTCATTGAAATTTTCTTTTTATATCTAGAAATATGAGAATATGATTTATGAATTTCCTTTTGTTAATGTGGTATACTACATTTATTTTACTAATTTAACCGTGCTTGCATCCCTAGACTATATCCCACTATATCCCACTTTGTCATGATGTTTGATACTATGATCAATAGGTTGATGAATTGTTGATCTTGTTTCACTAACATTTTCTTGAGGATCATTGCATCAATGTTCATTAGTGGTATTGATCTGACATTTACCCTTTTCTGTGATGTCTTTAATTTTGGTATTACCTCATAAAATGTTCAGAAGAATTTCATTCAGTGTAGCACTTTAGAAGTACTTGGAAAAGCAAAGAAATTTGTATTATTTGAAGTTTTGGTAGAAATTACTACTTGTACCATATGGTCTTGGACTTTCGATTTTTGTAGGGAGTTTTATTTCCTTTTGTGTTTGTATTTGCTTTTTTGGGTCACACTCAGTGGTGTTCAGAGATTACTCATGGCTCTGCACTCAAAATTCCTCCTGGCAATGCTCAGGGAACAATATGGCATGCCAGGATCGACACACAGGTCTGCTGCATGCAAAGCAAAATCTCTGTCCTGAGATATATCTCTCCATCACTTGTGGGGAAAACTTTTGATTACTGTTTACATTTACTGACTTCTAATTGGCTTTATGGAATAATCTTGAGAGTTTGTAGAATTCTAATATTTTTAATTTTTTGTCAATTTATACTAGTTTCTTCAATTGAGTAGCAGAAACTTGTTCATCATAGTCTCTAATGACTTCTATTTGAAGTATGTATATGTGTGTTATAACCTCCTCATATAGATTACAATTTATAGGAGTATTCTTCATTCTGTCTCATCAATTTTCAATTTGTTTAACCTTTTAAAGGCCAATTATTAGATTGCTTTATCTCTATTTGCTATCTATTTAGGGTTATATTTCATAGAATGTTTATTAATATTTATGGTTCCTTTCCTTCTATTGAATATATTTCTTTCATTTTCTCTACCTCCTTGAGGTATGACATTTACTTGAGTTATTTTTCTTATTTCCTTGACAGTCGATCACTTGAAATCCCGATATTCATCAATTTGCTCGAGCGGACTTCAGTGACATTTCCTTTGACCCTATCATGTACCAGTGTAGTCCAATGACATCTGTTTGCTTCAGGAATACAAAGAGCCTCAAATCGTTTGTTCAGGTCCTTACAAAAAATTGTGATCATTTTGTAGGTGGGTGTCCACGTAATCTTTTGACATCCTGTGGGATCCAGTCAGTAACAGCTCTAGTCCAGCGGTCGCCTCGAAATCCATTACATGTATAGCCCATCTGATTTTCGATGCCTTGGCAAATGAGACAGTATCCCTACTCTGAAACAGCAACAGAGGTCGGAACTCCAGACTACTTTTCCCACTTGAGTGAGGCGTGACATTCCAAGCATAGCTCTTTAGGAGACCTGAATAGCATTCTCATCCTGCTTTCGGGCAAGTGTCTCTGAGGTGTGTGTTAATGCAGGGAGAACAGTGGAGTCAAAGAGATGTGCCTGGAGCCGGAGGTTCTTTGTCGCTTTAGTAGTATCTTCAAAGCTTTTAAAGGTGTTCCATGCTGCTTCTTCCTCCTGCTCACATCAGGTTTTAGGTCGTTCATCATAGTGACTTCTCAACTTAGGTATGCATACCTGGTACATTCAGAGATGTTTGTTCCATTGAGAGTGAATGGGTCCTCTGGAACTAGTTAATTTCTCATGAATACAGTTTTGTTGAGATTCAGCTGTAGACCTATCTTTCCACATTCTCAGTCAAAGTCAGCCAGTATTTGTGCCGCTTGGCTAATGTTTGGTGTTATTAGAACAATGTCATCAGCGAAGTGGAGGTGGTGTAGTTGCCGACCATCTATCTTCACTCCCATTCCTGCCCATTCAATTGTTGCATGATGTTATCAAGGGTGGTGCTGAAGAGTTTTGGTGAAATGATATCATCCTGCAGAAACCCTCTTTTGACATAGATGATCAATTCTTTGTAGATGGTGATATCCTGGTGATGAATCCATAATACAGCTCACAAGGATCTTGATGTATTGGGTTTGAATGCCCTGTTTGACTAGGGCTTCAATGATTACTTCAGTGTCCACAGAATCAAAGGCTTTCTTTAAATCAATGGACATGAGAGAGAGGCATCATGAACTCCCTAGAAAACTCAATGAGCTTGGTTACCGTAAGGATATGGTCGATTGTGCTGAATCCTTTTCGTAAGCCAGCTTACTCTCATGGTTGTCCTTTATCTAATGTTCTGCCAATCCTGTTTAGGATGACTCGAGTTAACAGCTTGTAGATGACAGACAACATGCATATGGGTTGGTAGTTGCCAATGTCATGAATGTCTCCCTTCTTGAACAGTAGAACTGTCCTTCTGGTTTTCCATTGGGAGGGCACCTTTTCAATCAGACAGGTAGCATGTGAAGAGCCAAGACAGCGTATTGATGAGTACTGATGGCAGATTCTTCAGGTGTTCGGGTATGACTTTGTCTGGGCCTGATGCTGTTCCTTCTTCACCGACGAAATGGCATGTCGGATTTCAGAAGGGAGAATGTTGGGAAATGACATGTGGAATTTGGTATGTGGGTAGGTGGACGTGGCTATCAAAGAGATCTGTGTATAAGTGATGCATAGTCTTCTCCATTGCCTTTCTGAAAGATGTGGTAGATCCATCAGAAGGTTGGAGGGCAGTCATCTTGGTCTTATAGTTGGTGAAGGACAGGTGGGCGCTACGTAATGCTTTTCTTCTGCATCTTCCAGTATTTCAGCTCTTCTCTCTTTGGGGTTTTCCTTTATAGCTTCTCTGCACTGCTGTACAAGCTTGGATGTTAGCATTTGGTTGCCTGAGGCTTGCGCCTTGCCATGTTGGAGCCAGAGCTCAAGAGTTTTTGAAGACAGGTGTCTTTGTGGCTTTCTCTTTCTCACCATTTTTCGCACAATCATGGAGATGCTGAACCAGTCAGTTGTACTCTTCATCGTTGTCGCCAGTGATGGTATCTTCCCATGTTGCTACAATAGTGCCAAAGAGTTCCCAGTTGTTCGTTGTTCTGTGAGTTCTATTCTTAAACTTTGCAGCCTTTTCTCCCCCATTGTGTGAAATAGATTTTTGCAGGAAGGAGACAGTGGTCCAATCCTGTTTGGAATTTTGGGATGACAGAGACATCAGTCAGGCAAAACCGTCTATTGAAGATGAAATGGTCAATTTCATTGTGGGACTGTCCACCAGGGGATTCCCATATCCAACGCTTCGATTCAGCCTTTTTGGAATTTTGAGTTCCCATGAATGGTCTTGGTGGACATGATAACTCAGATAGTCTCTCATCCTGTTCGTTCCATTCTATCCATGGGTCCCGATGTGGAGTTCTTCGGCCAATCTTTTCAGTCCTATCTTATTTCTAATGTAAGATTATGAACGTCCCTCAGATTACTGTATTTCCTTTTTTTCATTGTTTCCTTTTACTTTCTCTCTAAATTTCTGGCTTATTCAGTAGGAGAATTTTTGGTTCTATGTATTTGTGTTCTTCCCAAATTTGTTTTATAGTAACTTAATAGTTTTATACCATGTTAATCAGAAAACGAACATCATATATGTGTTTCAATTTTCACAAATTTATTAACATCTGTTTGGTGTCTGGACATATGGACTATTCTTCAATATGTTACATTTACACTTTTGAAGAGTATGTATTCAACGTTGTGGAATTACTAGTTTGCAAATCTCTACTAAGCCCATCTGGTACAACTGATTTAAGGCTGTTGATTCTGTATAGATTTTCTGTCTGGTTGATCTGTTCATTGATGAGATGGAGGTGGTAAATGACTCAACTACAATTGTGTTGCTGTCTAGGTCTTCCCTCCAGTTCATTGCTAATTGCTTTACACACTTGATGACTCTTTTTTGGTATGTTTATAGTGATGAGTGTTAAGGTGTCTAGATAAGTGTTTCCCAAAATTGTTATATTATGCCCCCCAAGTGATACTAGAATGATACAGTATGGTGGTAATTTTCAGTTTCTTTAGGTACAATGAAGAATAGTTTGGATATTTTTGCTCAAGGAAGATACATTATATGAAGTTACTGAACATTCTTTTTGTTTATCTATAAAGGATAATGTATGCTAAATTAGCTTATTAGCTTTTTTGTAACTTTGCTCAGGATGAATAGATCCCTTGACTACTTTATAATCTTTGCCCCTATACCTTGTTAAGTTTTCTAGTTTGAGGATATATTTTATCTATTTGCATATTATTAATATGCCTCAATTGGTCTAATGTAAGTTTGTCTCTTCCTGCATATTTGACCACCATTTTCCCATTTCTGCTATTTTATAGCCTTTATGGATAAATATTGCTATTTAGAACTCAATTTTGTCTCCTTTTTAGACTGTAGATTCTATCTTTGTGTTTTCAGATGTATCTCAACAATTTTTGCCTATTGAATGATGACTTATGGTCATTGATATTTGGTGGAATTTTACATTAATTAGTTTACTGCTAATTTTATTTGAATTATGGGTTTTATTGTAGCATTTTATCATCTTTTTCAGTTATTCTCTTTTCTTATATTTAGTGTCTGTCATTTTCCCTAATTTTTCTCTTTTTATTAATATAGTGTGTGGTTTTTGAATGTACCATGAAACATGCAGCTAATAAATATCCAAATCTTACTGTCTATATTGAAACCAAGTAAATACTGAGTTTATTGCTAAAATCTGAGCTTTTATTCTTCCCATATTATGTTTTTAAGTTTTAAGTAATATTTATTGTATTTTATAAGACTACTTAATGCAGCTGTCAGAAAATATGAAGTTTGGAAATAAATGGATGGACATGGAGCCGGATCATGCTGAGTGAAATTAGCCAGAAAGAGAGAGACATATATAAAATGACTGCATTTATTTGCATGACATAAATATATATGTACATATCATGATACCAATATCCAAGGTCAGGCGAAACATGGAACAGGAGGTCTTGTCAAAGGTGAAATTATCACAAACATGTGGGAGTCAGAAGCTAGATAAGACAGAAAATGGGACAGTGTGCTAATAATTGTTGAAAGTGCTGATACCAACCTAGAACTGAGCATTAAATACAGGCAAAAAGATACATATAACAACCTCTTAATGTATGTATTGTAATTTACAATGTGGACGGGATGGAAAAGAGAAAGAGAGAAAGAGAGAAAGAGAAACATTAAGAAACCTGCCACAGAGGCAGTCTAGGGAGGGGAGGGAATCGAGGACATTGGTGATGGGAAATGGGGACTGGTGGAGGGATGGGTGCTGGAACAATGTATGACCGAAACCCAAATATGAACATCTTATGAACATCTTTGTAACTGTATATCTCATAGTGGTATAATAAAATATTTTTAAAAAAGACTACTTAAAGTAGTTTTTAGATGACAGGTTTATTGAGAAGAAATTCGTTTAGATATTGTTTGCCTTATTGTTTGCTTATTCCTCCTTTAAATCTGAATGATAAGTTAGGTGCTGTAGAGTGGTCATCATTAAAGATATTTTAAACTCTAAACTGTGTATGACATGCCATTTCCATCTATCCTTAAATTTCTTCCAACAAAACTCCTAATGTAATTAAGAGAATTCTTTTACCACTATTTTTCTTTATTTCAGCTGTTGTTAGGATCCCCCTTTATCTCTGATTTTGCTGTTTTATTTTATTATATCTTAGTGTGCATCTGATTTTGGCTTATTTTATTTGAAATTATTTGTGTATCCTAGATCTGTCTTGCAGACATGGGGGCAAAGCTGCTACTGGCTCTCCCTGTGCCCAGCCACTCATGAGGCACCCAGGAGGGATGGTGGGTTCTAGCCCGGCCCGCCACCCTAGCAGAGCCTCACAACAAGCCAGACGACCCCCCCCCCCACTACATGAGGGGCCTCCATTTACCACATCCGGACTTCCCCCTCGTCAGAACTCCACCCAGCAGACCAGCCTATCACAGTCCAGCTCACGCAGCTGCAAGTGGCTGCGCGGTTCACCAATAAATGCTGGATTTAGAGATGACTACAAGAGTATGCTACCGCACAGCAGGGCCTGGTAAGTTACCGGTGTCGTATTTGATATGCCAAATACCAGTAACTGTTATATACCTCATAACCATGACCTGATGGAATGGTTTGAGGCTCTTTATGTTCCTGGAGCAAAGCAGGTGCCCTTGGGCTCTACTTGCATGAGACAGGTCATATGGAGATGTTACTGGTGCCCGCCTAAGCAAATTGATGATGAGTGGGAAGACAGTGATACAGTGACAGTGATCCTAGATCTGAGTGATTTGTTTCAGCGAGGAAGTTTATAGCTGCTATTTTTTATTGCTGGTGGTGATTTGGGGGCCACATATGGTGGTTCCCGGGGTTATTCCTGGGTACTCATTCAGGAATGACTCCTAGATGTTCACAGGAACCAGGTGGTATGCCAGTGAGCAAATCCTGATGGTAGCATGCAAGGAAAGCACCCAACCTTCTGTACTATCTCTCCAGTTCTCACTACTATTTTTGTTATGACTTTTACTCCTTTATCTCAATTTTTGAATCAATCTGGGTTAGTACCAAAGAAAAAACATTAGTATCACAAGAGGATCAGAAGATGTGATATCCTACATCTCATCTTGGTGTTCCTTGATCTTTTCCTCCGGTGCTGTTATTCTGCCTCTTAGAACTTATTCTGAGTTTGTTATATCACCTATCATAATTGTCATTTTTGTCATTTCTGATTGTAGTTTCTTCATTTTGGCTTTCACACATTCTTGTGCTTTGCTGATTATCTGTGCCATTGGTTCTTTGAACTCATTAAATATTCTCAACATGGTATTATTAAAGCCATTGTCTAAGAATTTACAGTTGCTTGATTGTTACGGATTGAATTTTTCTGTTTTATTATTTCTTTCAATGAAAAGGTGGGCTTCTATGTATATTCTTCATTTTGTATATTCTGATCCAGCTGTGTTGAATTGAATGTTTGTAGTTATGCCCCATGAGGGACTAAACTGTGAGTGGTCTTTTCCTTCTCTGGCTCTACTCACACAGTGACAGGAAATATAACTATGAGCAGTGTGAGAGTTAATGAGAGGTTGCTGTGAGACGGTGAGATTAATATCATTTGGTAGGATGCAGAAGTAAGCAGAGTCTCTAATTTTTTCTTTTTAGTTGTCTTTTTTGGATGCTTTTATTTACCTTATTTTTAAGCCCAATAGTTAATTTGGTGTACAAACTAATTTTAAGATTCTCTTTTCTGCTATTGAGTCATTCTATTTTTTGTTTAGTCTTTGAATTCTTTAGCACTATCATTACTTCTTCATTATCTCACACACATTACTCATACTTTGATTTTGTTAAAGTTCTCTTCCCAAGATATGTCTCAGTTCACTGAGTATCATTATGACTGTTGCTTTAAAATAGTTATCAGACAACTTGCATAGCTTAGTTATATTAGGAAAGGCTG